>JAHWXV010233024.1:0-11502 GCA_024586415.1 Phrixothrix hirtus | reverse complement strand
AATAAAATTCGATAGGATTGTCTGCATCTCGTATATATCTTTTCGCGATTATATTATAATTAAAGTCATCCAAAGCATTAAAATCTGCATTAATAGCATGCAATAAATTAAAATCACCTTCCGTTATTTAATTTTCACTTACACCATACACACGACATAAAAATTAATACTGACAAATCGCTGGAGGTGCTTCTAGGCGCCTCCAGCGAATCGTCCAAAATTGTTTTAATGCGCAAGCCATGTTTAGCGAAGCGCCGACTATGATATGCGTTACTGATGTTTTTCGCTAGCGGATACCGAGCGATTCGCCGGAGATCTACTATGAATACGGGGTTATGGTAGGCGTATAATGAAGAAGATACTGACAAAACGCTCGCTGACGACGCGCTAGCGATTCTCCGAACAAGTGACTATGAATACGGGCGTAAGATGGCTTATAAACCTTCGTTCCTTTTCCTTACTTTTCAGGTATTCTATGAATTTCTGAGTTAGTGGAACCCACAAGTTTGAAACCGTTATCCGTTTTCTATGTTTTCAGCAATTTTTGGTCACAGGAAGCCCTTTATTTGATCTTCCTGGGCTGTGCTGAAGACATTGTAGTGAATAGATATGCCTGAAGTTGTTAATAATTTGAGTATTATCACCCTTTTAGACCGTAAAAAAGGATATGCAAGGTTTTTTAGCACTTTTTCAAAGTTCTTGCTACAAAATATGTTGTTTTCATTTTTGTAAATACAATCAATAATTTTTAGTATGTAAACTGATACCGTAGCAGTCCTTTTAAGTGTAACTAATTTTTTATGGATACCGTAAACCTTATTTCTTAAATGCCTATAAAAATTATATAGTTATAGCAAAATGTAAGCCTGACTTCAAAGACTGTAATATACATGTCTACTGTCAATCTTTTAAATCTTCTTTATATCCCAATGGTTAGTATTTTTAAGTTTACGTGGACTAAAGGTAAAGGTGCTCGAACTTTAAAAATATCTAGTGACAAATTCCGCAGTCTTAATAGTAAATAACAAAATTAGTTTTCAAGAAAGGACATGTGTTATTGGATTTGCTTTATTTTATTGCTATTTACTGCTATACCTATACGTCAGACCGTATGTAATATTTTAATATAATTTCTGCATATAAATTAACATGTATTAGGTGACCTGTCGTTAATAGACATCCGTTATTGCTAAATTTCATGGTCAATGCTACTAACCAATTTCACTTAATGCAAACGACTTCCAGGTCGCTCATCCATTCGTTATTAAGATCACAGTAACAAGTTTATGTGTAATAAAAATGTCAAGCATTTGCAATTGTCACGTAAACACCTAATCGCGATGTTAGTCGAATTATAAGAAGCGAGAATCATTGATCATCACTGGAATTATATACGTAATTCAAGCGTCATATTCCATTTACATAGAACCTATAATCATTGTCATCGATTAAATTAAGTAATTTATTAATACCAGGTAATATGCTATCTGATACGAAGTTACTTCATGACGTACGAATAAATGTAATAGTATATTTCTTGTCCCAAAGTGGTATTTAACTAAGTCGATTTTGTATAATACATAGCCTAAAAGCTTAACACCGAAAGAACGAGTATATTGTTTAAAAATGCTTTCTATTTTTAAACTGTATACATCTCTTTCAGTGATGAACCACAATCGCTTTCCATAGGTTCTGCAAAATATTTCTCTACAACTACAATCGCCGCTGACCAGAGACATCGAGCTTCGAAAAGAAGTGGAAGTAGCAGGAATCTGAATGTGGAGAATAGGGTGTTCCAATAATTCATACTTCAAATCGTCGGCATTTGTCCATTATTTTGACTAACTTTTGGATCCAAGTGTGTATCTATGTCTCATTCATAGTTATAAATCTATGCACAAAATCTGTTTTTGGTTTTCCATTGTATTCTCAGGGAGAAGTTGCATTGCAACAGCTAATTAAGGTTCTATTGGAGTTGCAACTATATTTAGACCAAAATCTAGTCAACTATTTAAACTAAATCATAGAAATGACTGCATTAAGTATCTGTTATTTTAAGTTAACTTATCAGCACAAGTACTGCAGCTTGCTTGTGGATTAGGGTTGATTCCTAAAATCTGACCCAAAGGATTGCTATATAAACATTAGCTAATGCAAATAACCTAATAAAAAGTCAAAATTGAGAATTTTTGCCAATCAAAAAGTTCCAGAACAAATAAATCAGATAAATATTAAAAGTTATGCAATCTCTTTCCCCTGTGGCTGTGTTGGATTATTCTCACATATTGTACACCGATTTCATAATTACACATCAATAACTACCTAAATTGTAATAAAAGGTTAACATACAACAAACACATCTATTAAATAAGTTAAGAAATTTAAATCGTACGAAATTCCTACGGTCAGTACTTATGCTCAAGAATCATCAGAATTACCACCTTACTTCTCCAACCTAAATAAGTTTAAAAGTAGGAATATATTCATATATACAGAACGATGCCAACAAATGCAATACCATAGCGATAATTAGCATACTCGTCCTTTCGATACAACGGCATTATCATCAAAAATCAGATACAATTGATAAATTACTACCCTTACACGCACAACACAATATTATCCCTTAATCACTGATATATAATTTACTGAACTGCTTAAGAGCTCTAACATGAACGTAGTTTAGATTTTAAGTATGCCAAATAAAAATACAAAATCTGAATTATTTCCAGGTAACTGTTACCATGATCGAGTAATGAAAACTATTTTAGAGATTTCCACCGTCAGGACATTCTGCCATAAGTAGTGGCACAAATGTGTTTAAGACAGACTCTGTAGATTCTGTTCAGTACAATGAAGATTCGTAGTAAAATTTTGATTTTATGCAAATTAATGCATTTCTAACATAAATAAAAGCAAAAACCATTGACACAAACTGAACATCAAAAGATGACTGGAAACAGCAAATTCTGAACATCGTCGACGACAACGAATCCGATTATGATGAACAAGCGAACCTGAAGGGAATAGAGCTGGCACTTGTACAAATATAATTAGTGACATTTAAAAGGTGCATAGATGCATAGATTAAAAATTGCTAACTTATAAACAAAATCTCTGCAAAGTAAGTAGAGATTTCTCAAAGAAATGTTTTAAATTCTGTCCTTGGTGTTAATCCATCTGCCAAAAGACTGTGTCATACTGAGAAATCTATGTTTTTCTCATATTGTTGTGAGCCGTTATTGCAAGAAATTTGTAAGTGGACAAATAAAGAAAGTGTAGTTTAGAAAAATAACTAAAGGTAAGTCGATTTTAAAGAGATAAACATTTTCAGGGATTTTCGCATGGCTTAACTATGGATCAAAGATGACGGTTGTGCGATATTTGACAAAACAGTTGCGAAAAAAGGTCCCAAGGATTTTTACATTTTCTGTGGTATGTTGGTGATGTAACTAGGAAAACAAATCAATAAAACGATAATGAAACGTCGAATAGGTCCTCGGGAGAACTATACAATCCATAGTGATGTGTAATCATTAACGGTCCAACTAGCTACATTTTAAGTAAATTACCCGAATATTCTCTAAAAACTAGGGGGTTACGTCAAAAATCGTGGTCTATATACAACGGTGGTAGATGGATACATACAAAAACAAAGACGCCAGAGGAGAAATAATTGTTTCGAAGAGTTATGTGAAGGAAATTGAAGGAAGTGGTAGAAATATTGTATGCAATAAGTATTTTGCGGCTAAATATTTTTCAAAGAAGGTAACGACAGTTGGTACAATTCGTCGAAATAAGATAAAATTACCAACAGAATTGATCAAACCCCTTAGTCGTATAACAAGTTCTAATATTTACGGCTTTAAAAAAAAAGAAGCAACAACTTTTCAAAAACAGGAAAAGTGGTAGCCTTCTTACGTAATATGCATTAGAACGATAAAAATCGGAAATAATATTACCATATAATTCAACAAAAATAAGCGTTGATACTATGATCAACAGGCCGATGTTAAACAACTTTTAGTGATTCTTATAGTATGATCGATTTTAGTGTATGGAATCCTTCTATAATTTGGAAACTTTGTAACGCCATAATCTATTATAAACTTGAGCTAAGAACTTGCATGAGTCAATATAAATAAGGACATTTCCACCCCTTGTTTTGAAAATTCGAAGATGTAACAGAATCATCTATAAAAAGGAGATGGAATTCTATATGTCCTTCGGTAAAATAAAATAGTGTGTAAAAATGTTACTTATAGTTACCACTAATTGGTTGTTTGCAAGAAGTGCTTCCAGTAATTAACTTACCATTAAAAAAATAGTGTTTATCTATACTTTCTTCTAATAAAGTGCATTAATACGTTTTTTCCTAATACTATGAGATAGTAAAAATTTCAGTCCAAATGTTAATCGAAATCGGGGCCATGGTTCTAGCATGCTAAAATAAAGGCATATTGGGGATTATAGAGGTAATCTATCACCTATATAGTTAAATCTAAAGCGGTAATAAATTTAAAAACTAGGGAGGGAGGTAGTGTACACGCATATTTTTTTCTCTGGATACCATAGAGAATTTTCTTAGATATATTTTTACTAATTACTCCATACCTTGAGCTTTTATTTCGACATCTGGGCTTCGTATATATTATTGGGCTGTAGTCATCTTCAATCAATTTTCTTGGCCTAGTATACGTCTACATGATAATGCTGAGCGATGGAAATACGCACCTCTTTTATTTATTGAGCCTGGTAGCTGGTTAAGCGCCCTTCTTTATACACTGTATAATTTTTATAGTTCTCTCAGGTGTCGAACGTGGTACCGAAACAGATGCCGCTACTTATTTTTCCAAAGAAGGTTGTGTTCATTTCGTTTGATTTATCATCAAATCTGATGGCTTTTATTTTTATGCCGTTGATTCTATATTTCACGTGTCACAGTATCTTAGTGCTTCACATATCATTCATGCTGAACTTTTGATGATGTTTATCGAAGTGGAAGTTACATTATCGTTCACAATTATATTTTACCTTGACCTATATTTTGTGAATGAGTAGAAATAGTGGTGATCCCTGTAAACATTTTACAGCTTGATGGATTGTAAGGATGTTCCCAATTTTGCTGCCAAATAATCTATCGCTTGAAAATGTTTTTAGAAATGAGGTGGCGATGATATGCTTTTTATATGTCTATCGAACTTCTCGTTATATGTCGTCTTTCTGTGCTCTGCAACAAAGTGCAAATCAACGAATCAAACTAATTAAAGAGAAACAAAACGTACGAATAAATGGAAGAGAACTGGTTTGGATGACACTGGGAATAACAGTGCACATTTTAGTAAGTATCACTCTGTTGTCGTTTCTATTAAAGAAATTGTATTGGATCAGTATAATAAATTCACCTGGATCTTTGCTTTGAAATAATTTTTAACGTAAGCAATTAGGAAAAATATACTAATATGTTTAAATAGTTCTTTTCAATACCTCACCTTTGAGCGCACATGGAATTAGTTGAAGTTACCATCTCTTCTCTCCTTGCAAGTACACGATGGTACTTAGTTAATCATGAAGCGACTGTCGATAAGACGAAACATGGTGGTACGTATTCAACGAAACGATTTTTCGCCGAGTAACTAATTAAGCGGTTCAAGTAGTGAAAATAGTTGAGTATTAAGGAACGATCATTTAGTTTCGTGCAGTTTCTGTGAGAACACTGATTACCCAAGTTTCAAGGGATTGTAAAATCGTTCGAAATTATTGACACCTGCCTTGCTATCATATCGCAACTGGTTATTGAAGCCCTAATCTATCATTTAGTCAAGTCGTACCTGTACCCATTTTGAAAACATCTAAAGCTAGTGTAATCGATTTCTTCCTCATTCTTTATCGATATCGATTTGATGATCTTATCAAAATCGCATTTTATTCTGTAAAAGAGGGATAGACAATAGTAACCGTTAGCATGGTGTCTTTGGTATATGCGCGTAAATTGTTCTTCTAAACTGACAACTACTCATTTCAAGTGTTATCATTAAATTTATTTATTTACATTCTGGTAAACGGCTTCAAATTAACGTATGATTTAACCTGCGGGCCGGTTTTGTTTGTGTTGATAGCGTTATACGAAGTCACAAATTGACGTATCAGAATTGCATTTAGTCGATAGCCGATATGGAAGGATATACGATGGTAGATTATGTAAAGATTGATAAAATTCAATATATGTACGAAAACTCTTACGCTGAGATGTGTGCAAATTACATGGCAGTTTTGATCGTATAAATGTGTCAAATGTCACACTAGTGTTGAACCCTCGTAATTAATAATTTCAAATCACTCTGAAATAAATTAATATCTATTTCAAATTTCTAAGCTTAACACGAAGCAGTCCCCGACTATAAAGTAATTCGTAACTAGTGTAAAGTGTACCGTTAGAACTGAGGTATGGGAATACAACTTCAGTGTTAAAAATCGAACTAAAAATCGAAAGGACACAAAACTAACGGTACGAAATAAAAATTTCTGCAAGAGGTTCCTTCGGTTGTAATAAATATGAAAAAAATCAAAGCCGCTTCCGAAATTACGGTATCAATTACTAAAGTTACCCAAGCAGTAAAATACAGCAGCAGGTGGCGGAAACAGAACGCCGTCATGTAACAGGTCTTTAACGATTTCTACCACCAAACATACAAACTAATAGTTTGAATTGGAGACGTTTTATTAGCCAACAAAACAGCGGAAAGGGAATGCCACGAAGTTGATAAATACCAGAAAAACCCAAGAAGCATCATCTTATATCATCAAACACTGTGATGAATTAACCAATCGTGACAGCTTGGAGAAAGATCCTTTGATGTTAACATATAAATTCCGACAAACACAATTCTTGCTAAAGCATAGTAAATTGTAAATTTCATATTTATAAAAACGACAAAAGTTTTAAACGAGATTTTCGAAACGCGCCACAACAAAGGAAGTTCAAAAAGCTTGAAAATTCCTACCAAGTTCAGCGAGGTTCGATAGAATAGCTTGAGGCTTTGCAAAACTCATCAAATACTGACTGTGAAAGGAAAATAAAGAGAAGGGTCATATTATCAATAACCCTGATAATAATGAACCAAAGTTAAAACGTAAGTGAATGTTTTTGATACATTTCGCTATAACGAAGTAGACTAAATTTACAAAATCCATTTATAGTAAAATTAATTTAATTTAAATATAAGCTTGACTTTTACTACCTGTCATTTGAATTCTTTAGTAAACAACGCCCATTCAACTGCTTATTTACAAATTTCAGGAAAATGCTCTAAGGGATCTATCAGAAAAATGAAGATTGCATTTTCTTGTGTAACTGTTGTAGAATTTTAAGCTAGTTTAGAATTTAAAATTTCTGATTGGTGTATAACTTCTATTATTGTTTTTTATTTTGAATTTAAATAAATGGATAGAACTCACATTTTTGTTAATTAATGGTAGCCGTTGTTGTAATTAATTCTTTGCGGGATCCTCAAATTTAAATATAGATGTTGTGAAGTAAACATAAAAATGTACCTACAGATAAAGAGAATCGGTACAGTAAATATATTATTTCCAAGAGCAAGACCTATACAAGTAATATATGGAATATAGTTTGCTCCATTACTAAAACCTTAAATATTACATAAAGTCTAGTACGTAATAAAGTGATTGTATAAATTGCTAAACACTGCTAAAGGGTAGCCAGCACTGTCTTGAACAGAGGTAATGTTGCCTGTGAACCGACTAGTACGACGACCATCGATTCATTTGATGCCCATGTTTGCTAAATTTTTTTAATCAGTCACAATTGTTTCAATTCATGCTTTGCTTAAACCAAAAATGAAACGTAATTGTGCACAGTCTCAGCGTAACTCTTCCTGTACTTGTAATGAGCTTTAAAAATCGTTACGCATTCCTTACAAGTACGGACTATGTGCAAATTATATGGCAATGTTGATCGTAGAAATATGACGAATGTCACACTATCTTGAACAGCGGCAATGTTGCCTGTGGACCGGTCAATACGAAGACGGGGGTTTGTTTGTTGTCCATATTTCAACCTGTCTGTTCGATTTTTTTAATCACTCATTTCACATTCGTTATATTTCATGGATTTTTTAAACCAAAAATATTTGTAATGAGCTTTAATAATCGTTATGCACTCTTCTATCGTTCCATATCGAGTAATCGCAATGCATTTACTACAAGATGTCACTACGTATGACGTATGACAGTGAAATAAATATGGCGCGCAGTTAACATTAAGCATTAATATTAAGACGCCCTTTATATATGTTTTTATGTGATCAAAAGAAATGATAAAAGATAGTTTTTGTCTGTAACCCAATGTAGTGTATACGGTCTGTAATTAAAGTGAAAGTATAATCTTTTAAATCAGACCGTATGTATGTAGCACTATGTTGCACGTGTTTTTTTGACAAATTAAAATACCCACTAAACTATTTCATAATTAAAAAAATAATTGTTACCTTCATTAATTAAGTCATCGCAAAATTATAGTAGCATAAGGCTAAAGTTGAGAATTTAGGTGTCAAGGGTTATTTGTTAGGTAGCGTTATACTTATAATACAACCAGTCGTGGATTTCGTTTGTAAATAAAAGATTGCTATGTCAATACTTAGTTTATGCATAATACATGCCTCTTTACAAATGTAGGACCGTCAAAGGTATTATTCTTAAAACGTGTAGGTAAGTTTACGATTTTTTTTAAAATGTTATTCGTATTTAATAGATTTCTTTTATGGATTTACAGTTATACAAATCGGCCAGTGTTCCAAAATTGTTCATAACTGTGGTTTAATAACAATTAAATCAACAAATAGTTGCAAGCCTAAATAAAGTAAAATATATACACATTCCACTTTTTGTTTAATTAACTGATACTTTTAACAGAATTCGAGCATAAAATTTGATGTGATACAAAACTTCCATTGTTTGTAATATTTCATAACCTCAAATAACAATACTAACATGTAGGATTTAATTTTTTCTCATAAACATTGACTAAAATACGTAGAATTGATTCAAATTTATTACTAACAAGTGCATTCCTCGGTCGTTGAAATAACACAGTCTTGTATCTGACGCCTTAAAATGTGTAGATCGTATAAAAAAAATTTAATCAATAAAGGTTTCCAATTGACCCATATACTTAAATACTAAGTATATGAGAGCAAAAAACGTGTAATTTGTTTTTATTTAAATCAGAAGCAAAAAAATAGCGACAATACAAATAATTTCCAAATAAACCCATATTAAAAATATTACAATCATTAATGTTTTGAACCCGTTCTTCGTCCCAATTTTTAAAAATATTCTAGGCATTTACTGACGCACAACAGACAGAAATATTAAATATTGGAAAAAGTTTTAAAAGTTGTCTAGGTAGTTTTAATAATTAAGTTGAACCATAAATATAAATTTCAAAATTTTAGCGAAACGATTTTTTAAATAATCCCAAATAGCATTTGCAACCTAAACTTTTATATATAAGGTGTGGCCAAATATATATTAGATCGCAACTGGTTTTATTATGCTAGGATATAGCTTTACTATTAATTTTTAGTGATTAAAGTGGCACATAAAACTTAATTGATGATATTCAATTCAATAAAAAGCGACAGTCGAATATTATTTATTATGTGTTGATCGCATCTTAAGTTAAATTATAGGGGTAACTAGACAAATAATTTACATATCTGTAAATAAAAGAGATGCGTTTTTCTTCATAATTTTATTTTGAAATACAGTCCCTACTTCCATCAATGAACATTAATTTCAAATATTTTGCACCACATTGATATTTCACAGTGATTATTAAACTCAATGCGTACACTTATTTGATTGAAAGGAGTATTCTTTCGCACAGTTTGTAATAAATGAAAACGTGGATAAAACACCATCCGTGTTAAAGGTAGAAACACACATTACCGGGCCGTGCCCGGACCGAAGGACGGCCTACAATGAAAAACCATACTGATTTATAAAATTTAAATAAAATATATTATAAACTTCATAAAAATCATTTAAAATTAATGATATATGATTTCCTACAATTATTTTATATTTTGACATACAGCCGTGTGACGGCTGTGCTCCGGTCCCGGCACGTCCCGGTTATGTGTGTTTCTACCTTAATTCAGTCTTCACTCTGCGCTATTTAAGTGTATAGTATACCCACCACTATAACCCATATCTATTTTTTAAAGTATTTGATTTATCATAATGCACTTTATCCCATTTACTGAAATATTAATCTCAAAGGCCCGTGCTTTCGTTATCGAACAAAATCTAAGCTATAGGTCTTTTCAGACTACTATAGTTCGACTTGTGGCTTTATTTATGGATCACATTCGTTAACTAATGATTTTGAATTCGGAAGAATGTGTATGTTTACACACCATTAGCTTCAAATCAGAACAAAACAAAAATAATGGTCAATCATCAACATAGATGATCCCTTAATACATTTAGCACTATTCTCTTCTTAGTGAGTAATAAATCGGGTTTATATCTTTGAATTACGAAAGTAGGGTGTATGCTTACACTATACATAGGAAAAATGATTGTCCATTATGTTATTCTGGCATATGGATGATTATGGAGACTCTTCATAATCCTAGAACATGATCAATGCAAATCTATGTAGTCTTGCTTCGTTTAACAAAATGTGGGCCAAGGTAGATTTGTTGAGATCTGAAAGTTCTTGCAATATTATTCTCAATGCACTTAGGATAGACCAAGTAGAACTGTTTCCTTGCGAGTGTAACACACAGGACAGGCTTTAACATTGACTAACGTCTTACGGGATTACTGTAGCTCGGAAGAAGATTGTCCATGACGCACCTTTAGTTGACGGTAGCATATTTTATACGCTAATTAAACTGGCAACAATAAAGAATCATGTGCAGAGGATAAATCTGGATGAATTACCTAACTAAGTGAAATTAAAATTGAAAGGAGTCTCTATTGAACTACCCATAAACACCGACTTGCAACAAGAAGAATTTTTAAATCTATTGTCCTGTTTTAAGCCGAATATATATATATATAAAGAAAAGTAATCAAACTGACATCATCCTGAGAAAAGCATGTTTGGCACTGCTAAGAGCTTCTATTCACGATACAAGAAGGACGCTAGACAATATAAATATACAACTACGAGACCTGCATCTAAAACTCAGTAACAGTTTGCATCCGGTTTTATGGTCAATTCTAGATCAAATTTCTAAGTTTCGTGCTGAAACAGACGCTACCTTAACAACAAATACACAAAGGGCAAAATTTGACAGACTTTTAGCAGAACAGAAACCAAAAAGAGACGTGAAATTGTTAGACATAAAGAAGGTGGTGCATAATACATCAAGCCTACAGCTCGACGAAGCCACACAAAGTGTACTAGCGAAAGGCTTCAATTATGCCATAGCACCATCCCGAATCCCGTTTGAAGACATTATCTGT
>JAHWXV010233010.1:0-12954 GCA_024586415.1 Phrixothrix hirtus | reverse complement strand
CTTGGGGGTGCACAATCCGAAACAAACGTCTTTACACTACAGCGAATACAAAAACACTGAGAGCACAACTTCAATGTGATCCCACTTAGCTTCACAACTTTGAGTGCCGCGGGCCACCCGGGGAAAGGCGGGGTAGCATTTCAATGAATGAGATAACGTAGGGCATTATGCAGTGAACAGGAAATTTAACTATCGCATCTAGTTATCCGTTATGGTATTATATATATAATATATAAGCGGGATAAAAACATGTTATAGAGTGAGTTATTTCACTGAATGTTGAATACATAAATAGAAAAATAGAATAATAAATGTTTTCGTTTTCTTAATGCGTATTTATTTGGGAGTTCACGTACTCATGTGCACTTATTAAGGAACCGCCGCTGCCTGGTTCAGATATTTACGTTTATGACATCCAGAATGGTGGAATTAATCTTTGATATTGGTTATCATAATTTATTTTTATTCTATACGCTCAAACTTCATCGTAGATTAAGAAATAACCATTCTATTGCACGAACGCCAATTTATTTTGTTTAGAAATCCATAATTAGACATCAAGTATAATATAAATCCTTATCTGTAATAAAATATACTTAACATTAATCGCAATTGAAAACAAATTGTTTAGTCAATTCAAAATTAATTAGAGAATTCCAAATTTAGATCTCCAACTGTTGCGTAAATATTTGCTAAAACTAATAATTCATCTTTCTATAAATTTGATAATGTGGAATAATAATGATGGCTCCATCGAGTAGCATACACGAGCTATTTATTAATTATTATTGTTAGCGACGGCTGAGCACAACAAAGAAAATTCTTTTATTTGCGAAATACTGGATTTTTAGATTAATTTTCTCGATTTGATGTCTAGTATCGGTATATTTCGCACGCACACACACATGCACGCACATAATCACGCACGTTCATCACTACGCACGCTCCCATACACATCCACACACGCACGCACGTATGCACTCACGCACGCACGGGCACACGCACGCGCGCGCACGCGTGTTATCTTCAGTCAATGTTTATTTACAGCGAATCTGTTCTGAATTCTCATGATAAAATAGAGTGCTTGGCTAATGCTTTGGTTACGTCGCACTAGAGGGCTGGCTATTTATTGTGTCTTGAACTCGCATTTAGGTTTCACATGGTAAGATTTGAACATGGGTCTAACTGGGGGTCCATTAGCTTGCCGCCTCCCATTGACCAATTTGTCTTACAATCTAGCTCCAGAATGTCTTAAGTTAGCAACATCTAGCTCAACTAAATAGAAAGCTATCGCCCCAAAGGTAATTAAGATATAACCATTTGTTTTTGAGCACAGCAAAGAAGTTAACTATACCCCCTCCCCTCGATGTCTCTGAGGGATTTGAAACACTAGCCCCACATTCATTATAGCTAGAACCATCTAGCCCCTCTAAACTTATAGCTAGCACCATCACCGGTAGGATTTTATAGTTATCAGATACCGACATCCAAACAGACGGGAGACTATCAGCTCGAATTTCGTTATAAGCCAACGCCACCACTGAGTGCTTACGCAGGTCATGGATAACGATTCGCGCATGACATTTCGTACAACATGTTAAAGCCGTACGTCAGCAAATTACTAGATAGCAGTATATGTCGGGACTGACAAAGGTTAACTTTTGATGACTTCTCTTAAATCAGAGGGGTACGCTGGGGGATCAGCCCCACCTTCAGGTCGGATAGGTACTCACTGGTGCACTCACAGATATCTTTTATTAACAGAACAGCCCCTCATGATGGCACTGTGTATAAGCACTGAGACATTCACGCAGTTGCTAACAAGGTACGGCTCACCGCTCCTAGTTGGGCGTAACATATGACTAATGTCATTGTTAACCGTTGGACAGACACTCCTAGGACCTATAACAAGCGCCGTCATCCGGAACTCTTTATCCGGATAAAGCCAAGCTAAGGCTTCTAGGACTAGGGGGACCCCGTCCTTGGTGACCTTACCATTGTTGGCAGCTAAAAGTAGATCCGATCCTTCCCAGCTGACAGCTATGTTGCAAAGTACGGCTTGCGACCTCTTAACTAGTATGAGGTCCGGCACTTACAAGATCCCGTTGGTAAGTCGGATCCGTGGCTCTTCGTCCACAAGCCACTCTTTCGACTCAAGAATTTTGCGGACCCTGTTACAGATCTAGTCATACCGAAGAATGCGTTTGAAGTGAGTGTAGGAGCATCCCTGGAGCACATGAAGGATCTACTTCACGCGATTGCACCCCGTACGACACTTCCTCTCGTCAGGTGAATTAGAAGGGACCCTTTTGATGGTAGGAGGCATCCCTTCAACTGGACGGCCTGCACATAATCTCACCCAGACCATAAGGCTGGGTGTGATTCTACCCAGGAGAAAAAGCTGGTCGACATCACCCCTTGCCGGAATGTTCAGCCTGGAGTCGGTCATTCTATAACGGCCGGATTCTTCGTTTTTTGCCTCTGTGTGACTGGGTCAGCTTAAGCACCCGCTCTTATGTCCGCAACACCCATGGAAGCCAGATGAGCGGGGCGTGGTAGGGATCGGCCGAATATCTTGCTTTAGCCAGCCTACTCTGCATCATAGATGATACCAGAGAAAGCAGGGAGGTTATACCGAGACACCTTTCACGAAGGTTAGCATGGATCTAGGTATCAAGGCTAGTCCTTGGAAGATGTAAGAACATGCGGATAACGTGCCTCACCAGCTAATCCGCGTGTATATCAGCTTGGTGCTCGTTATCTGAGGGTTCTGTAGTAGAATAATAGCCATAAGGAGAACGTAGCACTTGACGATGTGTAACTGCTGCACCTATTTTAATAGCGCAGTACGTACCCACGTAAGCCAAATCTCTAACGAAGAGAAAGCCGTCTGTAAGAAACCGAAGCAAGAAAACGTCACCCCGAGATACGACATACTCTCACCCGAGACTAGTTGACGAAGGGGCATTCCGTGTACGAAGTACTTTACCTTCGTCGGTACATAAAATACCTTCTTTCTGGCGATTACTCGGACTGAGGGACCTGTGTTCTTTCGAGTATTGATCTGCAGCCCCCTATCATAGAAGAACTGCGGTTCGTAATAGCTCAGTTGCGCTGTAGTGATCCTCTGCTAGCAAGAGGATATCATCCACAAAAACTAAAGTTGCGATACGCGTGTCTGTGACTAGTAAACTACTACCTATTTCCTGTAACTCGCACACCAACTCATCTAGCACCATGTTGAAGAGTACGGGAGAGAGGGGCCGTCTTTCTTGACACCCCTGTTAGGGTTAGGGGAGGGGTGCCGAGACTACTCACCCGGCTTCTATAGCGGTGTGGCATCCTCATATCCACTCAGCACTAAACTCTCCATCTCGGGCGGTAAGTTAAAGCGACGGAGTGCATGTCGAAGGCTATAATGGGAGATTCGAGCAAAGGCCTTTCAGATCTAGTGGTACTATCTCGTGAGGTTGGCCTTTTAATCTCCTCTCCCATATTACACCTTCCAGAGTTACGTTGTTTAGTAGCACACAACCAACTTTTGCGAATCTCCTCTGTAACCTGTGTACAGGGGCTTCACCCAGTCTAATCACTAGCAACTTATTATAGACTTGCAGGAAAATGGATGAGATCGTGATCGGTTTCCAGTCGTCGATGGTCGTTTGGTTCTCCTCTTTGGGCAGCAGAATAATTCTACACTTCTATAGCTCTCGTGCTATATAGCAAGCGAGGCTGATGGCATTAAAGGTGAGCAATACGAATCCCGTTGGGCCCTGGCGCGTTTGATTTGCACGAACGAAGAGATTTCTGTTCCGTGTATGAAGGGATCTTGGCATCCCAATATTTCCGGTCACTGGTCGCTCCTATGTCCAGCTTAGATGGTTCGCTGAACAACTTTCTGTAGAAGTCCTCTGCTATTATAGTGGCTAGGGGCGTCGATATACTACCTATCTCCCTGCCTTCGACTATGAAATCCGCCAGTCTGGCTGCATCCCTCTTGAACAATAGCTGGGCCAGTCTATATCTTTGCGTTTGTACCAAGACTCGGTCCTGTCGGGCGGTATCTGCACCCCCCGATCAGAGGGGGATTGTCCTTCTTTGACCGGCTGAGCTTTCCTAACCAATCATCGAGCTAAAGGCAGAGGGCGTCACTTTCAGAGATATAGGTCATAGAGGCTCTGGTCCTCTTTATTCCAGATCTGATGGGATACGAAGTACTCCCAGAGGTAAGCACTTACAGGTAGTAGATGATTAGTGGCTCGTTTTTCTGCACCGGTCAGATTATCGGGAGGTGGGCTCATTCCCAGAGCAACGGACATTACATCTTCTGAAGGGAGACGAGTTAATCCCATCTCCTGTGTCCTGTTGCATGGTAAACTGAAATAATTGTCTTTCTGCCTGCTCCACAATTCTTTCCATCGCCGGTGTTCCTGTTTGACCCTCATCTAACCATCACGGCCTACGTCTGGCTCCGCCCTTAGCCAATACCGGCGGAGAGATGGAACTAATGAGCTGAGATGTCAGACTGTCCACTTCATACATGCCCAACGGTGGTGGGATTAACACTGGAGAAGAGAAATACTTGATGTTAAAGAATGATTCATCTAGCGCTGGATGAGGCACCAATGTCTCCTCAACCAACTCCACCACGGCCGCACCTTCGGTCTGTCTATTTTGGGGCTTCATGTCCCCAACAGCTCCGCTAATAATTGCCGGGACACTTCGTTGCGAGGGTCGGCATTTTCAGATCTTAATCTTTCCAGGATGTCCTTGTGTTCTTTAGCTAATCTCTTGCTCTTTAGATCATCAAAGGTCCGCTTCGTGAACAGGTCGTGCAGATATTTATTAACCAAAGTCACCGGTAGCGTAGCTCCTGAGTGGCCCTAGCAACTAGCTCTTCCTTGGTCCAGAAATTGGACTTGGGAGCTGACTTTTCAGCTGGCTCATTCAGAACCGCATTCAACTGGATCGGATGATCACGTTTAAAATGTGTTCTCATGTTCGCGAAGGACTTATAGCTCTTTTCACAGGCTGGTGACGTACTGTAGTTAGGCTGGTTTATCGGACCCTGGCAGTAATTCCGCTGTATATGCTGCTTATGTCTGACATCCGTAGCGAATACTTTAGTGCAGACGTAGGTGACAGGTAGGCCTGTAACAGTCTCTATATGGTAAATGCGGCGCAAAACGTTATCTTTATATAAGAGGGGGAGTGCAAGGAAGAGCTTCTGCACTATTACTGGTCGTAATAGGACTTTGCATCCCCTCTGTTTACCCAACTCTACAAGTGGGCTGTCAAGGCCTGTATCCTTCACCCACGAACTGCCAGATACAGCCGTATACAGATAGTCGCCGTTGGTAACTACCCAGCCTAGTGTACAGTAAAACGCAAAGGTCCCGTTTACCCACCTAAAAATCGGCGTTGGTGACTCTTGCCACAACGAAGTACTGGTATGCTCGATGTCAAGGCGATCACAAAGTTCCCCAAAGTTAATCAAAGTAAGGAGCTTACTTTGCTTAACACAGATGCGCCCATGACTCTAAAGGAACCTCGAGTGTGATACCTTAGCCCCCACCCATTACTCGAAACCGTTCTAAAATCAGGTTCGCGTTTCTTTAGACTTATCACCACCTAGTTTCATGAAAAATGAAATTATTATGATCTTACATGCGCACCTATGAATTGCCAATTACGCATCTTGAAAAATCGATTTTATCACGAACGTTTTTCCTGCAAAAAACGTGTACTTGTCTTTCTTTTCTATAATAATTTAATAATTTAGTAAACTACCGAAATTGTTTAACTTTAATTCATTTCATAGTTGATAATTGTGAGGAGCACTTGTCACTGTTTTAAAACTTAAAATCATTGTTTTTAATTTTTATGCCGATTATTGATTAAACTTGGCTTATTAAAAAGTTGAAAATAAATTTTAGCGCTACGCTTTTGTAGATATCGGCAATAAAAAGAACTTTGGTCCGTTTTTTGTACTGAATAATTTATTTGCCGAAAGTAAATTTTAAAGGTAAGATTCAATCTCATCTGTAGCAATGTTAAAACGTCCTTAAAACTTCAATTGCAGTCTTGACTACTTTGTACAACAATTGGTTAAAAAATAATTTACATTAATATCCAAGAATTGTAACAATGAAAAGTTTATAAATAACGCGAATACAGTTCTAAAATGTCTTGGTATCCCTGAATTCCTTCTAATTAGACCTACCTACACTTACACTAATTCGCAGAATTCTATGGTTTACCTTTATAAAAGTGTAGTTATTTAAAATTTACTTATTTGAACAATAAATCAGTTTAGCGAGTGATTGCTAAATAAAGCTAGGTCATAAATGAAAGAATATGTACGACTCAATAAAACCCAGGAAGCTTCACGTTTCTATTTGATTCAGAACTGGTTTAAATGCTGCAATCTGCATTTGATCCGATCGCAAATATTAATTCGCAGCGAAATTAGCATATTTCTCCATCCCAATTTGTGTAAAATAAATGGGAAGAAGAAGTCAAATTCTAATTTTTTGTCAGTAACCTAATCTGGAGATAACAATGCTGTTTAATTTTCAGTAGTCATTGGCCGCTTGAAATACTCAAACAATAGAGCTCTTCGCAATAAACTTCACAATGTTTCAAAAGATATTTAATTAAAGTTATATCTACCTAAATACACTTCACGATCGAATTGTTTTATTAATACTCTGTCCCTTAGTGATTCTAACTAAGAAGCGACGCGAAGCGAGTTAAGTATATTTTAATTCAAATTTTGTTTTCAAACCTAAGCTTTTTCGATAAAATTAAGTCTCCTGTTTCATTGGAATGTAAAGTAATTGTTTGGAAAATTTCCATTTATTTATATAAATAAGATTCAATATAGTCGAAAATGTTAAATTTAGATTCACTAAGGTTAAATAAAGACAGCAGCTATGAAAACAACGACATACCAATTCTTTAGAAGTTTTGTTACCATAAGAGTAAAATATTCCGTTTTTAAAATTCTATTCCTAATTACTGATGGTGACATGATTTTGACAACAATTAAGGATTTATGAAATAGCATAATAAATAAAGTAACTTCAATTTATTTTATTTTCCTAGATGCACTTTTTGTTCTAACAATTTGTCAGTAATTTGTCGCCGATCTAATAATAATGGTGGGATGAAACATTTTAATTGTAGAAGAATAGCTTGAGAATATCTAGACGCATTCCTTTGCATGCTACAAATCAGTCAAGTGTAGTTTACAAATTTCTAGCAAAAGTATTTATAGTGGTTTGTCGTATTAAGGTATTTTAAAAATGCTATAATTTATTTTGACAGTGATGATTCAATTACATTAATAAAGTTAGGATTGTTTTTAACACCGACGTAAATTATAAATAATTAATTGCTGTATAAACTCAGATCTTGTTAAATTAAATACGCCAGACGTAAAGATGATTAATAGAAATTACAAGAAAAACATTCCGTAATAACATGTATTTAAACATAAAGCAAGTCATGTAGCCTCATTGCTTTTTAAATAGTCCTCTGGAAGTAGCTATCCTGCTCAGCAGACTAATTTAACTTGTCTCCCCTAAATGTCCTATAAGAAGTAGCAATGTGACACCTTCATAATTTCTGCATTATAATTGCCGCGTTGCATATCGTAATATCATGGAAGTGACTATTAGCCTGACGATAAAGAAATTTTGATAATTGGTTACATACTAGGGCTTTCCTTTGCGCTTCACAATGACGCTTCTACGTAAAATCAAATGTTTATTTTTAGATATGTTTGGAGAATCGCAAACATAAATATGTTACAGTTGTGTATTATTTTATAATTGAACTTCCAACATTTAAAATTGTAACTAATGATTCGTATTCAAATAACAAAATTTTTATCAAGGTAGCTCAATGGTAAAACGTGTTTATACCTTGAATTAATATCAACGAATGTCACAAAACGGCTTACTTAATACTAAGAAAGCGCATGCGTTGAACAGAAATAGAAATTTGAATTTTATTGATAAACATTCAAAAATAATTTTAAATCTTATTTATTTAACAAAGATAAAAAATTAAAAACTAAATTAAATTCATGTTAAATATAAAATATTTGACAACAGTTTGCGCAGTACAATCTCTTGAACAGCTCAAGTGACATCTTAAAACGTAGGAGATGAGTTTAACTTAAATTTATTAAAATTTGGCAAATACCCTAGGAGAATGTGTTCTGTTATATTACGTGGTGAAAAGGGTAGCATGAAAAACAATATATACTTATTTTAGAGACACTCTGTATATAACTATAACTTGTATGAAGATAAGGCGTAGTAATACTTCATTTAGTTATTACAATCGTTTTAGAGAAGTGTCATTTAGGTTTAAACGTAATTTAAGAAAAATGTTTGTAATATGTTTAAAAATTGCCCTCCACAATATTTGCTTGACGAACTTAATCCGTTGGATAATAGAAGAGACTATCCAGCTATAGTAAACATTCATTTAGAAGTAATAACAATGTTACATTCACAAAGAGGGTCATTGTTGCTACCAATGGGTGTCGTATTATTAAAAAAAGAAGACGTATCCAACTCACCCATTTATTTACTTAACCCAGATATACCCATACGTAGAACACTGCAAACAAGTCAGTGCCTGTTCATCCAGCTAGTCTGATATTCTAAATTTCGTGCTAAAACATTAGCTAACCTTGTATTCTTGAGCTGCAAGCAAGTGATTGTTGTGTTATTTTTACCTTTTCGGTGTAATAACAGTTTAAATTTAGTTTTTCTTTTGGAATGTCGGAACATCTTACCAACTTTGAAAGGTAAACAACATTTTTAATTACTGAACCAATCAAAAATTTACTTGTGTAGTTGATTAATATGCTAAAAATAAATAAGTAAATTTTCAAAATAGAATTATGTGTAAAAGTTTAGTTTTTTGCATTAATAATTAAGTATCCTATATTTAGGACATTGGACAAACATGCTACTTTAACATTTTTTACAATTTTAGGAATTTGCCTCTGCATAAAACCTTGGCGATGATTGAGGATGACGAATTACAAGTTGATACTATTTTTATGATGCCGCCCAATGCTTGAGAAAATCTCATAAATGAAGATTCGGGAGAGGAAGATAATATGAACACTACTAATTAACCAGTGTCACAAATTAATAGTAAAGCCGAAATGTCCTTTAGAAATACAAATGTTGGCAATAGTGAATGGGATTCGGAAAATGAGAAACACATCGTTATGCATCTCAAAAAAACAAGACTTGGAGTGTCGAAATGATCGAGATGAATGTTTTGTTGGCGTTCTCTTGCTAAGCGGGTTTATTTCAGTTCCTAGAAGAAGGTTGTACTGGGAACGTTCTCAAAACACCCATAATGTACTAATTTCTCATGCAATACCCAGAAACAAATTTGAATACACTCTTACAAATATTAATTTCCAAGGTAACTACACTACTGAAAGCAGATAAGTTAGCCCAAGTTAGACTCCTTTTCAAGCGCTTGAATGAGAAATTTCTTCAGCATGCTTTCATTGAAGGTAATCATAGTATGCCATGGCTGTAACCAATACGTACATGGCAAACCAATTCGGTATATAAATTGGGTGGAGCTTTATCAAAGGAACGACCACAACTATTAATGATACTTATAAAGAATTTGGTGTAGGAGAATCTGTTGTCCTTACACATGCAGACGTTTGAAATCGAAATGGACTAATCAGAGATTCCATTTATTCTTTTACAACTTTTTTCTTCTAAAGCGTTACTCTAGAATCTTTCTAAAAAGAATCTATATGGTACTGGAACGATACTGGAAAATCGTATTTTCAGGATTCAAGAATTATAAAAAAAACCTATAAAGGGACATGTGACTCTATAAAATTGCACGATGAAGATATAAGTTTCGTAAAATGAAATTACAATAGTATCACTACAATTTGTTCTAACGCAGTTGGTGTGACTCCCATAAATCAAATAAAACGATACTCCGATAAAGGAAACAAATTCATTTTGTTAATCAACCATACATTATCAAGTGTTATAACCAGTACATGGGAGAAGTAGACCGTTCAGATCAAAATATCAGTCTATATCATACTACTGTAAGAGGAAAAAAAGTAGTACTTTCCCATTTTGCACAATACGTGGATATGGCTGTAAAAAATGCTTGGCAGATTCATAAAAAGCAGGAAGGAACAATGGATCAATTATTGTCTCGACAAAATATTTCAAATGTACTTTTAGAACTAAACAAGAAGATTAGCGGTATTTTCCAGAAAAGACACAAATCCCTCGCCGTTTTTGAAGAACTACGGTATGACAGACTGGACCATTGGATTATTCCACAAGAATAACAAATTAGGTGTGCAGAATACCAGCAAAAAACTATAACAAGGTGTCATAATGTGACGAGGAATACATGTAAAATGTAACCTGTTATACCATAGGTTATCAGATCATATATGACCAAATGTCCTAAATTAGTACACGCCTGTAGATGTTTATAAATATTAAATAATTTAAATATTTTTGCACATTTAGTTACTTTTATTACTAAAGGTGAAAAATCAATATAATATAATTAATAATGATTAATATAAAGAAAACAGGAAACTACAAGATGTTTCGCCAATCAATTAGCATCTTTAGCTGGTAAAAATGACAGTTATTAATACCTAAAATACGCCAACGAAATTAAGATTTTAACAGTCCAACAACTTTTAAATTAGGTAACTAAAACTTTTTGTATATAGTAATATACATTTAAATGACTAGCTAGTCAAATTTTCCCAGGGCCCTGGGGTTGTTTCAGGTAAGTATTTTGGATTAATTGTGTTAATTTTGTTCAACTATTTGTTAGTAGGTTTCTAAGTGAAGATTAGGGTATTTTTAGTGGAAAAATAGCTTTTGGTGAAGCCAATAGGAAGATCTTTTGGAGGAAATTATGCGTATCTAACTTTTGAGGAAGCTACTGTGCGAAAAACTTTTTGGGAAAGTAATTCAAGACCTTTTTAAAATATTTAGGTGAGAAGCTTTGGGAAGGATGTCTGTGTGATGGTCAAACACAAGGCTAATGAAGATAATAGCATTCGGATTAGAAAGCGAGGAATAAATTCTTGAAAAAGTCAATTAAAGACCATCTGAAGAAGCCAGCATGAGAACCTTTTTTATATATATGCATACCGTAGTGTTAAGATTACTTAAGGCGAAAAAGCCAACTGGACAAAAATTATGATGTTGGAAATGTGAAAAACAGGACATGTACCGAAGAATTACACAGAATCAAGAAACAGCCCGTCCTTAAAGAAGCCGTTGAAATACCGACATTTTACTAAACGGCCTTGCCCGGGAGATTGCAGGCACTGCTCTCGGTTGGAGTCAGAAGTTCAAGCATACAGCTTGATAATGTCAAGTAATAATGACTAGCTGGTCATTCAGATACGTATTATTATATAAAAATTGTTTTAGTTAACTAATTTAAAAGTTGTTGGGCTGTTAAAACCTTAATTTCATTGATGTATGTCAGACATTAATAACTGAGTTTTTACTACCTGAAGATGCCAATTGATTGGCGAAACATGTTGTAGTTTCGTGTTTTCTTTTATATTCAATAAATAAATAGGTGAGATGATACGCCTCCTTTATTTAAACGTTTTTGGATGTTAGACATATTTAACTAATAAATAAATTATCGAACTAGATATTTAACAAAATAGTATAGTTTTTATAATTATGTCTGTACAGTAAATTTAAATATCCAATACCATTATTTAACATAGCTTATTAATCAACACAAATGTGTAAAAATTGTTAAACCAATTTGAGCAACAATGTTTTGAAGAATTTGTTATAAATACGCTCCTGGCTATCTTTACCTGTGTAGCGTAATTATAAACATAGCTACCGCATTGCTTTTGATTAAAAATATAATACATTTACTATTCGGATAATCTTTAGAGTTAATTATCGTCAACTGTTTCAACAAAATAATAGAACATATACTTATACATGGTCTAAATTTGCATTTTCCGTTGTTTCTTCTTGTACACTTAAAGTATATAAGTAACTTCTATTAACTTTATTTTGCAGATACACTGTATAGGCAAATTTATCATCAATTTTGTTTAATTGCGCTTTGATCATATTTAAAAAGAAATGAAGTGTCACTAGAATGTGTTCAATGATGACTTAAGGCAGAGACATACATCATCGAACCGTGCCCGGACTGGAAAACAGCCGTCACACAACCGTGCCTCGGTGCGGGATCTAGTAACCACATGAGTCCTTCCATGTCTTGGCCTTGTAAGGTCAGTACCAATGTTGCGGGTAATTTATCTGGATTTAAAAAAATTCTAAAGGGTGTTCCCCAGGTTTCGGTTTTAGGACCCATATTGTTTCTAATTTTTATAAATGATATAGGAAATTATGATCCCAAAGCCGATATTACTTTGTTTGCTGACGATACAACCATTACAATTGCCAATAGTGATCCACCTGTACTTATGAAAAATATGAAGAATAAAAAATCAAAAATAAACGATTGGTTTTGCGCAAATGAGTTAGTTATAAATGCAAATATTACACAAATAATAATTTTCTCTAACAGACAACTATTACTTGACGAGTAATTATCAGAACCAGTAAAATTTTTAGGAGTTTATGTAGATAAAAAACTAAGTTGAAGTGCACATGTCGACTACATTTCTTCTAAAATTTCAAAAAACACTTTTGTGCTTCATAGACTATATAATCAGGTAGATAACACAGTTCTACTATCAACGTATTATTCATTAATACAATCGAAAATGCAATACGCCATTTTATGCTGGGGTTATTCAACTCACGCAAAAAGAGTTTTTCAACTTCAACGCAGGGTAATAAGGGTTATTACTGGTTTACGCTACAGAGAAGACGTTAAAAGTAAATTTGTGAGTTTAAA
>JAHWXV010233008.1:0-14288 GCA_024586415.1 Phrixothrix hirtus | reverse complement strand
AAGAGCATTTTAAACACACAAACAGGGAATTAAACAATTAAATATGCAGTTTTTCTCATTATCTTGCAGACACTAATCATACTTTTACAACAGGTAGCAATTTTAGAATTCTACAAGACTCAAATGAATTTATATTGCATAAATATTCAGAAATATACTTTACAAACAAAATGAACATTTTATATAACAAAAATATTAATTATATTTACAAAAAATATGGCGGTAGATTCGGGATAAATGAAATAATAATCATAACGTCAGCGTTTGCTCGGGCTCAGTAGTTACCGGGAGTTTGAGTGGGGGTGAAGATGTCTGATGAGGGTTTTCTTGTTTGATACTGGAAGAGAAGCACGTATAAACTTACCGTTGATGCGTATCACAGACGATTTTGCAGAGAAAGTAAAATCTTACTTACTGTCGAGTACCTCGGGTCGAAATCGTCACAACCTTCTGGATCTCGCAACAACCTAAATGTTCAAAAAAAATACTAATCTAAAGCTATGGTTATATGCTGTCAAATAACAAACGCAAAATGTTGCTAGCCTGTTGATTTTGAAGTATTATTATAATGTATGCGATTGAAACTTTTTAGTGCAAATAAGACGAGTATTTTAATTTCGGAACCAAAAGTGAACATCAACGTAAATACCCTAACGTAATGTCAATGATTTATAAAACTATATAGTTATAAAGTTAACAAAATAAATGTAGCGAAACATTATAGCACTTATAAATTAAATGAATGTAACACGTATCAGAATACTGATAAATAATTGTCTAACTTTCATTTAGTCAATTATATCTGGTGCGTCTGGGTTCTCTAGAGAAACTAAACAACAACTATCTAAACCGGAATTGGTAAAATAGACGTAGCAAATAAAAGTTTAAATAAAACAGTGCAGTAAATTTGAATTAAAAGTTTTCATAGATTGCCTTTTCTGCAAAAATACGTTATCTTAAACAATGTTTTGCTTTATAAAAATGGATTACAGAAAACAGCTTCATAGATATTGACATAAATAAACATCAATATTCGTTATCTTATTCATAGTAAGTGACAATTTAGACTATTACTTAATTATCTTTACTTTAAGTGTGATTTAAGAAACTATACAATGAATTTAAAATTTGGTTATCGTTTAAGTAAATTCTATAATTCGACAAAATCGAGCGATAAATCTAGTAGTTCATATTTATAATTAAAATAACCAATTAAGCAAAATGTTTATCTGAAACTAAAAGAAGTCAACAATACAATAAGGTAATTCATGAAATGAAATGTTGAAGGTTTACCAAGAAGTTGCACATGTAGCACGTGTACAAACGTTTATCTTTTAAAGCGATAAATGAAATTTATATAACGGTTTCGTTCTTGAAGGTAAAATTTTCTAATTGAACGGAATTGAACAGCTAATAAGTAAATTTCTTAAATAATTCAAAAAATAGATTTCTTAATCTTCTTGTATGAAAACGAAGCCATGATCGACAGCATCAGAGATAAAACTGATGATCAGGAACAATTACAAACACAATTTGGACCCATAATCCAACAGCAATCAGTAGTTTGTGAAGAGTTCACAAACTCATAAAAGAAATGTAAGAACTATGTATGTATTTACAAGAATCCAAAAGAAACCACGTGTACGGAAGACACGTGTATTTTTGTAAATTGGAAATTATCTTATTCAAAAGCAAAAAACAATAATTTTAACAAATATTTTCAGAACATTAACGCATTTTATACCATTATATTAGCAACAAAACTTTAATTGATGACGCCCAAAATATTTCCATCTCTTGACTTTGTCTTTATGTACTATTTATTTGATTACTTAATCAATTATATAAGTAGTGGTTAACTTGTTTACCTCTATACCCAAAGGACGCGAGTTCAAACCCAATCTAGATCGATAAATAGTTCAGCGGAAAAAATTTAAAAAACATGCACAGGAAGCAAAACCGTAGGTAACATGTCAATTCGATATTTGGCACGTTAAAAATCCCTACTGGCGGTAGAACTTATTCTGCTTCGGAAAAATTCTAGTAGGCATGGCAAAATGACTATATAAGAGCTTTAGTTCAAGATAACCAAGGGAATTTCCACATCCCGAACTCTGAACCACAAAAACAAACAAGCAAGTATATTAAACAAAATATTGAAATTAATCTAGTCAAAAAACAAATTTCAGAAAATATCATCTAAGTTAAACATAATAATTAATTTCAAGTCTCACTTTTAAATCGAATATTATATTTAGCGAGAGTTCAACATGCATTACTAACAAATAAGACTGAAGATATATGTACTTTGAAGGATTAAAAATACGAAAACGTTTACTTAGTTTATACTTCGTTAATAAACAAACCCTGTTGGGATACCACGAAAAATTTTTTTTTTGTTTAAATAATAATCCAACCTATTCAGCAACTGGTATAAATCCACTTTATTTTGATTTTAAGAAAAGGGCATTTATGTGAAGACGGAGTATAAACGATTAAGAGTAAGTGATTTACCATGTATAAATTACAAGAGAGCTCTTATCCTAGGTAAGAAAATTCTTACTGCAACTCTAACATGTAAATTTCACAAACTTTAGACGACTAAATATTATCCACAGGCACCATAACACTGTACATGTAGGTGGCTAAAAGCCCAAACACGAAATTGTTGACGAATGTTGTACTTCTGAAAATTATGAAAAGAAAGATCCCATGTACGGCTTAAATAGGCCCAAAATGAGTAGCAAAGGACACAACTCCTATAAAACCCAAAAGTAATTTCTTTACTTAATGGTATCGGAGAGTACATCCGAGTTTTTTTAGAATCATTCACGCATAGTCGCCAAGGAATGTAAGTTGATAGAAGAAGGAATAAGCAAAGCAGTATAAAACGATTAGCTTGTAGCTAGTACCAAGAATAAAACATAATTCCAAGATTTAAAAATAGTGCCTTCAACGAGGAGAACCGTAATAGTCATTAAAAATATAAAAATTTGTTTTTATTCATGGATTTAACTTGAAATAGGTTGTATTTAGCATTTAAGAAAAATTTGTAAGAATCTGTAGAAAAGCATAAGAATTATGCAGGAACTTTTTGTGTGAATTTTCCGGAAAACTGAAATTAGACACATATTCGATATGTGATCTATCCAATAACTAAATTACAGGAGCTTAGTTTAATTATCCCAAAACAATTTTCTTCTTGAAAAAGCTACAGAATTTACAACGTGATGGAAATAAACTCCATAAGTTTTTAACACTTCTCCAAAAAGTTATGCGTTGTCACAATTTCAGGGCTTATAAGTCAAGTACTGACAGTGATTTTATACTGTTATTGGACAAATCTACATACAAAAGGCATCAAAATTCAATCGAATCTTGTTTTCTAAAGCTATTCTCGTATCCAAATTCTATAAAAAGGAAAAAATTAGTCTATAGCAACAAACGTATTAAGTAAAATAATTGCATCATTCTTCTAATGCTTTAAATATACCTCATTAAGAAGTTTTGAAGAAATAGAGAAAAAATAGTTCTCAAGCGGACACTCGCACTCTTATGATATGGATTTTTCATAAGTTGATAAAAGAAAACGAATTTGTAAGATACACACATTAAAGTGTTTAAAAGGTGATCGTATAGGCACAACATAAACGTCCATTTCAAGTGCAAAAATTCCTATAATTACAAATCCTCCAGGTGCTATAGATTTCTTTAGGTATAGAAAAATCTAAGAAAACTATTAAAGCTTTAGAAATTTGGTACTCAAGAAAGGAAAAAATGAACCCAGGTACCTAGCAGATTTATAATTACACTATAAGTCTACGAACGCTACATTTACTAAAAAGTTGAAAACGCTGCAAAATATGCTGGATTAAGTGAATTGAAAATTGTGATGTTTGATTAAGACCTTATTAAAAATACAAAACAATGAACATTAAATACTGTTCTATTACTTTAACCAACTGAATTGTAGCCTTTCAGTAAAAACCAGTTTAGTTAACAATTTTGGCGGTGAATATAAGTGCATTTTACATCCCTTCCACAAATGTTGATAAAATGGTTTTCAATAAAATATAAATTTTTAATTTTCAGGGGTGTGTTTAGTTACTTATCTGAAGTCTTAAAAGTAAAGGTCATTTTTGAATTTTTAACAATCAAATCTACAATAAAATAAGGAAGTGCATAAGCTTTAGATATTCACGTGGTGTATCGCGAATAAATAACAATAACCACAAGAATGCAATACGAATAGCAACAGCAACGTACGTTATTAAAAAATTCAATAAGATTATAATAGAAAACATACTGGTATGGTTTTGTACTAGATTACCTAACAAGTAAACCTACTTATATGAAAACTACTTAAGGTAGCACCCTCCGATTTTATAATTTAGTGGTGTGTTGTAAACTACGCAAACCTAAGAAACGCATATACTTTTATCGACAGTAATTAGTTTTTAGTGGATAAAATTAACCTTTAAAGTTGAGTCTGCATTGTTATATGTTGACGGTGTCATATTAAAAGCGATAATCCAATTCAAATGAAACCAAAGTCACAATATTCGCCTTCATACTAGACGTAAACTATATGGAATCACCATTATTATATAGAGGTGCTATTATATCAAATACAACAGTATTATGGGGTTTGTTTTCATTCACTTAAATATATACTTTTATAGTCTACTACAATATGTAATTTTTCAGAGAGCGTGAATGAAAGTGTAATAGTTACATAACATCTAACTTCTCCATAATTGTTGGTTACAAGTATTTTTTATCCTGGGAAATTTACGTTTTATAATATTGTATGTGAGCGTAGTTTACTCCAATTATATTACAAATTGTGCGGTTTCTTTAGCGAACGTCATGTACAAAATTGTATCCCCTTTCATTAATTCAATCAAGAGTTATACATTAACATATAAATGTCAGTCACCTATACTCGCAGATATGTAGAATATCATATAACCAACCTTTCATATCTCTGGACAATATTTAAAACTGATATTAAAAATATTTATAAAATTACTCGATTAAACGCGATTTACTGCCATAAAAATATGAGAGGACAGAAACCACAATTAAAAGCAGTTCCCATGAAAATACTAAATCCCCTAAACTTTACTTTCACCTTATTCAAATAACAGGCAGGTCAACTAATTTTTAATTTTAATCAGCGTTAGATGAACTATGCATATAAAAATGCATTGAATGATGAAAAATTTTTTCAAAAATTTTATTACCGTGTTTAAAGGAATAAATGGTTATCCGCTAAAGCGAGGCTAGATAACGCACCTAATAGAGATTTCGTGCATTACGTCACAACCTCGCCGTCTTAAAGATACAGTCAGCGTGTACATATATATCTTATTAAGCTGATGTAGCGCGAAGTTGTGCCTAATATACATTACAAAAGGTGTGTTATGTGCCAGATGTATAAATACAGTCATTGAAATGTCACTTGCAATATTTGCAACGGAACCCAAGACGGAAAGAAAGATGTGGCTTACGGTTGCAAGACGAAATATTACGGAAGTTTCTCCAAAATCTCAAGCTTTAATGTTGCGAGGATAAGTTTGGTGTAATACCAACTGATTGCTTTTAATTTAAGCAAATTTAATAATTTCGTGGCTGTTATTGCTAAACGAAGATATGAAAAACTTGTACGAGTATACTTACTCTCAGCAAAATAACAATACGTATGAAACCCGAAGTTTTATCTCATATATTCAGATGTTAATTTGTCAAACTTCTCTTTTCAATTGTACGTAACCGATAGCTGAATCTCCGTAGTTTTCTCTCTTCCTTAGTTATAAAGTATTATATACTTTAATAACGAAATTCTACCGCGCCACATTTAATAAAATAAAATAATCTGCACACAATATTCCTCTTGCATATATAACATATGTTTGGTTATGAGTTCTTTTTAACCTAAAAGTTCATTGTTAAAATGTTTATATAAAGATAAAAATTAATAAATAATAAACCATTTAGCATAAAATAAATAAATGAACAAAGCTTATTGTAGCCTAAACTATTAAACTGTACGCTTTGAGATTCGCTCAAGTCTTTTTGGTCACTTTGTTATTCCACATTTTGATCCTGTTTAAAATCATCCAAATGGAGGATTGTGTTGGCTTATGTTTATAACTTCGTTATAAAATAAGGCCAAAAACTGTTTCGTCCTAAATCCACTTTTAATAGAAGATAAAGTTTCATTTGAATCTTCTGTAAATTGAAACCCATTTATAAGACAGACGAAATAATACTAAAAAAACACTATTTAAGTTTAATAGTGGTTCGTGCAAGCGGGACCAGATTTATAATTTGATAAAACCGCTATAATAAATGCTTAAAGATAGTATGCCACGCCTCTAAACGCTGCTAAAAACAAATGAACTATATATAATGTTTTCTGCATTAAATTCGCCGTGTTACCCTGGAATCACCGCAATGAATGTATGGTGGTTATTAAGCGTGATCTAAAAATGTTACATTCTATTAGCGCATGTTTGTTGCAACTTAATTTCATAAGTTGACTGTTCTTATAATTGTAACGCTTTCTACATTTTGTATTCCTTTTAGATTTTCAAGGATGCTTTTGTTACGTACACCATTAATTAAATTAGTTATAGAAACTATTTTGCGTACAAAAGCTTCCAAAATGCTTATAAACCTTATCACTTGATTAATATAGCGTGGGGTACTTTCTTTTGGCGCCATCTGTTTATCAAGACATTCCTGTCACTTTAGTATTGACGGTTCTATAATATAGGGATGTAAAATTAATAACAAAAGTGCTTCTGAAATCATTAAAGTATTCACTAAACCAATGAGTCAATTATTACAACAAACTGTGGAATTTCAAAAGAAACATTGTAATCATGTGGTATCTTATAACACTATTCAAACGACAACTACCGTTTTCTCTACCGATATTAAAAATACTATATGACTACCGTATGCCTCGTATGGGAGAACAAAGTATACCTCGTAACGTCGATCACCTTGCTCCTAGTGGTGGAAATGCTGCAGAATCCCTAAAAACATCCACGCGAAGTCATGGTACGCAATTAACACCGAGGTTGGGCTGAGTTTTGAAGGTCTTCCATAAAATACAAGTAATGCAAGAACTGCTGTTCAGATTATAATTAGAGATTAGTACCGTTATGAACTTTTCTGGCGTACTTGACATTTTTCATGAAACATTGGTTATGAATTGAACGATAAAGCTGATTTCCATTTGATGCTCACTTCAGCAAACAAATCGGTGATGTTTGGGGAAGAGAAGTATCCTGAACACTTTATGATATTTGCTTGCTTGATTTGTGGCTGAAATTACGGAATGTGAAAATCGTGCTGATAGTGGCTTCACCTGTTACCGCCATTTCGCGATCCTTACCACAGCTTTGTGGAATTCGCATAGTTTCGCCCGTACACTAGGGGTTTTAACGTGCCAGATACTATATTCACACGGGACCAACGATTTCACCTCCTTACCTGGGAAAAGGCCTATTTGTAAATTTTTATGCTTCCAAAAGGTGTACTAACGTCAACTGGGTTTGAACCTGCGTCAATTAGGAAGAGAGTCAAACATGTCAGTCATTAAACTACCCATAGCTGCCTTCGCGATGTGCCAATCACGCTGAAAGCATTATTGGTGTCTATTTTTTCAAACTTCGAGAAATAAAGTGACCGCTATCAGTTGTGAGTACTATAGTGGCCAAAATGGGAATGCAGGGATTTGAAAATATGCGATACCGTATTCGCGCTGGACACTCACGTGAAACTATGTGAATTCTGAAAAACATGCTACCGGGTTGTTTGACGTTCAGTGCTGGAGACTTGCATGGAGGCTCCCGATTACTCTTTGTAGAAATATATACCAACAAGCGTCAAACTAAAGGCAATATTCACAGAGAAGCTGCAAAGATATTGTCTAAATTATTGGAGAAAATGGCGAAAATAGTGTAAAGGGGGCAAGAAGGTGTTTAGCGGCTGGCCACATATTTAGCTGATGTAATTTTCAAAGAGTGTTTTGAATACGTAAAAGTTGAAATACACACAAGAATAAGAGACTCTCTGTTTTATTTCTAGACAAAGAGGTGGTGGGGCTCTTGCCCCGCTTTGTACTAACAAAATGGAAACGAATTTTTCTAGACATGCAAGTTCATCGGTACAATATTAAAAGGTTCCGTTTTTTAGAGAAACAAATATTTATAACAAGTTCGTACTGTTTAAAAGTTATAAAACTGACAGAGAAGCGTTGCCATCACATTTCATAATTGGAAATACGGGATAAGTATCATAAGATATCATATAAGCATTTCCATGCCATCATTTCATTTTTTTAACGAGATGAGAAGATGTTTTATAGTTAGTTAAGATTGTCCACTTTAATTATTATTAATATAATATTCATTAAAATGTAATTCAAAATTACTATACGTTAAAGGTTTTATTAGTTTATATACTAATTTCAAATCAGCTGTCAACGGTTGACGCCACTGTTCTTAAAAATCCCCTAAAATTGCGGAAGCTGTGGTTGTTACCTTTAGATGAAGTTACGACATAGAGTTTATAACTAGCCAGTGTTAGTATACGTATGCAACATTTGTAACGAATTTACGAATCGAAGTTCTTTCTGAAAACAGGGGAATTAATTATTAGCACTAAGTATCTTAGAAACCATTTCATGAACCTTAGTAATTTAAAATAATATCTATACAAAGCGAGTTTCATGAATTTGAACTGATTGTATGGCATTAGTCTCAATTTAAGAAGGAACTTCATGAATAGGGAACTCTTTAAAATGATAAATATGGTTAAACTCTTGTCTTTTAAAGGCGTTTCATAAATGTTCAACAATTAGTTCTTTACATTTGTATAGTGACTACACCTTTTAAGGTTTAAATATTTAAAAACTTTTAATGTCTAGATGTTATTATCTTGCAATTACATATGCAGCTAATTAAGTTGATTCTTGTCTGTTTTGAATATTTTTATCATTATATTTTAATAAAATTTTGATATCATAAATCGGACCTATGAAAGTCCTTTGAAGACAGTTTCCAATAAATATCGGGTATTCTATTAAGTATGTTCTCAAATGTAACTTTGAAAAGATCGTTAAGAGGACCCTTTATCAAACTTGTGGTATACAGGACATCTGACGTCTCATCTAGCGAAATTGCTATAAACACTTGCAACTAAGAATTCATGGTTAACCGCATATTTGAACTTATATCAAATGCACATGTTTTATATTTTAAATCTAAAATAACTTTAAAGAAAGGTCGTATGTTGAATTTATTATTGCGAGAATATATTTCAATTATTGATTTAATAGTATTTACTATGGTTCACTTGCAGTTAGAATATCTCCAAACAAGTTAGCAATTTTAGTTTTATTTTCTTGGGGAACCTGAAGTGACCCTCATTGTTTGCCTCTAATTGAAACCGAATTCAACATGAATGCCCCGTTAAAGAACTTATTAGAATCACTATACAAAACACCTCCTTGTCTAGTAAATAATCTTAATTTATTAATACATCATTTTATAACTATTCAGGTTACCAAATATCTACATGAAGCTTTAAATTATACCCTTCTTGCATATATGAAACTATAATGCTAGAGTACTTAACCTAAATCTGAATTCCCACGTAGGCGACAATTTTTTATCGTACATATTGAACGTCATAAAAGCATGTGATTATGTTATGGAGTATGCAAACACAGTTGATATAAAATACATAAATTTCTCATCTAGAGCTTAATCGCCATTGTATTTATGTTGGTAACATGCAACACTACAGTGTATACAAAGAGTATAGACAGAGGTTTAGAAAATTGATAATCTTAAAAGCACATATTTTAAATTAATTACCATTATAAATAATGTTCAATGGATTGGCTTAACGATATGTTACTTAAAAATATATTTTCACTCTATAACTAATAGTATATTATAATGTTTTATACCGTATTGCATTGTCGCTGTTTTCTAATTACTATACGGGTTATAACAAAAATGGTAGGCTGACTATATACAGCCAGCTTCTACGACAAAGATAAAGAAAAAAGTTTATATGAATATATGTACCACAATGGTTCTTTACTGAGTTACAGCTACATGAATTCTTTAGAGATATCTGAAAACGCAGTAATTAAATTAGAATCATGATAAATGTTCAAAATAGCTTCCACTGACAGAAACACGGCTAAGTTCACCGGATCATGGATATATCGTGTTTAAAAATACACGTGCCGTGACACCGACGTGGGCTGGTGCACCGTCATGCATGAATCACGTGCATAAAATTACTTGAATTACTTAAACAACAGTCATCAGTGACAATGAACCGATTACTTACTTGATAATTGTCTGAAAACTTTAAATGTGTGTAACTAATGAATTAACGTTTTATATTTACTAGTATAGCGCAGTAACGAATCAATGTGGGACATAATGTCTACATAAACCTTCTTCCTTATATTTAGTCGTAGAATCAGCATTTTCTTACACCTTGTATATGTATGCATGTATTTTATGGCTTTATAGTTTTGAAGTCCAAGTTGTAATCATAAACTGTAAACCCTAATTTACTAAAAACGATATTCAATATAACAAGATTTATAAAAAGATTTAGAAAATATTAAACTGAGGTGCTTACGCACCGAATTATTTGAAAAGTAAACCTGTACTCAAATTCATTTTAAATTGGATGCCCTTCTTACTAATTTCCTATTATCTATTCTTAAAAAAGACTAAGGAATTATTTCAGATGAATATACTTGTCTACTGCTAATTTAACCTGGAATAAGTAATTGAAACCAATATAAAGAAACATTATATAGGGTGTATTACAACAATCATCGGTTAGTCGTTTATGAAAAACTATTCGAGATGAAAATTTGAAATGTTACATTAAGATGTTCACCGATCTAGCCTATTAAATATTAAATAGTTAGAATCACAAGGCACTTTAGGTAGTACTGAAAACACACCTAAACTTCGCTATTTCAAATAGAATATTTCACATATTTAAATTTTTGAATGCTCTGTTTCATTTTAGTGGCGTTCCGTCTAATATACCTTGAAAAAATTGGGATTGTTTCCGAAATGCATCGCAGTCTTCGAAAATTTTGACAGCATAAGATTAATTTATGACGAAGTATCACAGGTGATTCATTCGCAATAGGATTTCTTTCGCGTCATATAATTATTAAACGAAGATTAACATTTCAAAAAATCCTGTTTAATATTGAGAAATAAGGCTATAAGCATGATGTAATTTAATTCATTAAATTTAAACATATTCTCAAATGAAAGATAAAGATAAAGATAATTTTATACGTGACATCACTGATTAAAAATAACCTAGTACACTTCACACTACCAAGCGTGACTATACATATGAAATAATTGTGTATCTCATAAAATACGCTTTGATAACGTAACTCACCTGACAAATAGCATCAAACCAGCCATTTCGTATGGCGCGTAAGAAAAATTTGATAACCCTAAGAAAATATAAAGTAAAATCGAATTCTAGATCTATTTGTAACCATATTAAGTACTTAAAATGCTAGTAACAACATTTGAAAGGGCGTATAGGAAAATACGTAGAACGGCCAAACCGTAAGAGTTGAAAACATTAAATGTGAACTTAAATGGTAACAAGCGTAGACTACATTCAAATCAAAAATTCACCAAATTAAACAAAACGAATGAAATCGGCGTTTTAAACTTTTGGTTGCGTTCAGGACGGAACAATATTACCTTTATTTTTCTGGATTTAAAATCCATTCTAAAGCCATTTCATATACCCAATTCATTATTAATTCAAACCTCAAAAGTAACACACCTTTTAATTGCATTTGTCCGCATTTTGTTATTTGACTGTTTTTAAAAACTTTTTATGTTATCAAAAAATTCAGCTACACATATTATAAATTAAACAAAGAGAAATATTCACTAAACGGTGTTAGAAATTTTAAAAAGATAATTAAACTAACCATCTTAAAAAATACAGTGGAAATAACGCATAAATATTAATTACAAGCCTAAAGATGTTATCAACTAATATATTTAACATGTGCAATATAACTTTGTTATAGCGAACCCATGATATAACCAACAATCATCTGTAACGAACAAAATCTCAAGTCCCGAACTAATTTACATTTATTATCGTACATTTTACGATTGCTTTTAACGAACACATTTATAAAGAACATATGTAGATACAAATAAAAAAAATACGAATCAAGAATTTCGTCAAACATGTAAAGCTCGCTCAACATTCATTTGTGAAATATGGCGTAGTGCATCATAATTTTGAAATGTACACCAACTTATTCGTCGTTTTATACATACATAAAGTTATCTTTAAATGAGATACCTACGGTTAGGCGCTCGAGGTCTGCTGAAAGTGTTTGAAGATCACCGCAATTGTCAAAAGTACCGTAACACTTCCGTAAAGCTTGTCGCTTACTTAATCCGAAACGACACAGCAAACCATGGAGAAAAACGTTGCATGGGATTTATTTCATACATACGTATGTTTATCTTCGCACGGCGAAGCGACGCAATAGGGATTAGAAAAGTAAAATCTCCTGCGAAGAGTTTCACTTTGGCGCGCTCTTCATGGAGTGAGTTAGCAGAGATTTACAGAGATTTTGGTGAATCTTTGTAATTTAGTTGGCAGCTCATACATTTTTCACTTAAAGTCAACTTTATGATTCACTTCTCCTCGTTTAAATAAGCGATAAGCTTATTTGTACATGATTCTACACAAATCTGTACTCGGTTTTAATATGTAGCTCGTTAATGTGCATTTTCAATCGTTTTGTTACAGTGAACTATCGCTTATAACGACAAAAACGCTTGCAATTCTCGTGTTCGTTAAAACAGGGTTATACTGTATTAGTTTTATAAGAAAATTTTCGCTATACACATCAAAACTGACATTAAATAATTATGAAAAGACAGAAGGCGGATGACAATGACAAATACCTACGAAAAGTACTAAGTAGATCCTATAGGTTTTCGAAGCGGCTAAGGTCTTATTTCCATGAATTAGGATAGTCCTTAAAACGAAGTCATAACAATAAACAGGAGCACACTACTTGCACCGAAATGATAGTAATCGCTATCGGAGCTGTTGCTATAAGGTTATGTCCCTTACGTTAAGCTAAAGAGAATCCCATTGTTGTTAATTCCAGTTCTCAAGATAGGCCACTAGATATTTTTACAGTTTCATATAGAGGAATAAGGAGGGTAATAATGTTTCCTGGGCTTTGTCATTTTCATTAACTTTCAAAGGATATACAACGCATACCTTAATTATTGGGCTATGACTTAATATTTGCATCCTACTGATGTACGCAAAATTTTTGAATCGCTATTGCAAATTGTTAGATTACATGGTTATCTTATCATTTTTTTCTTACATTTGTGTATTTACTTGATGTAAAGGGTTTACACAATTTCATTGTCATAAACGCACGATTGGTATTAATTATCAATCTGAAAGTGTAAAATCAATCTACAAGATGGTTTTAAACGATGAATCATTAACAATTTGTCCCATTATATCAAACCATATTAGAACTTATATGCGAGTATCATTGCTTCGAAATTTACCACCTATTTATATTCAATAATTCGTGATAAAGCATTACATTTAAATATACTAAGTGATTGACCTAATGCAATACGAAATCTTCAAATAGGATTAACGTGTTTTTCTAAAGTCATTAAATTCTAAACTTTAGGTCCCTTTTACATATTAGGGTGGATTGCTTTTAGCACTGGCAGTTTTTGCTTTCAATAGCAGTGTGAAACTTTTTCAAAATTGTGGTTCCAATTGAAACATCAGATGTTTAAGAAAAATCGCCAACACTGTTGGAGGACAATTCGGGAAACACGATACACAGTTACAGAAAATAGAGTAAACAATCTTCAGATTCACAGACGAGTTACACAAATTACTAAACAAAATCATTGTTTTTCAAATAAGAACAATGAAAAGAAATATAACTAAATCAAAAGACAAAGACGAAAACAACTAAAATTCTTTAAACATGAAGGATGAAACAGAAGCGTTTAATCCTTGTACAAACAGATACCCGATTAAACCCAATGTACGATTTGCCACCATTGGAGGTCACGCCGAAAGTATTAGCAATTACGCAAACTTCCATATACAGTTCTTAGGAACAAAGACTCCTACGTGTAAAAGAGCTACTAGCAGAAAACAAGAATGTTCTGCTA
>JAHWXV010233001.1:0-11736 GCA_024586415.1 Phrixothrix hirtus | reverse complement strand
AGTACTACCGTTATAAGTACAGTTGTTGTGAGCCGTGCCCCACAAATAAACAAAGGGCCGCTCGACTGACCAAAAATTCTGATAATTATATCAATTAAAAGGCATGACTAGGCAATAACATTTTGTTGTAATACTTTATTTAAATGATTTTAGATATTCTTTGTTTCATCTAATTTTTTTCTTGATTTTTTAATATTTCATATTTTACAATTTCAACACATCATGTCTTTAACTTAAAATTGTTATAAAACAAAATTTCCAATTTCGCCGAAGAAGGGTTCGTATCCCGAAACGTCCAAATTATAGTTCATCGTAAAAAAAAAGAAAATATTATTAAAATTTGAAATATCCTTGCGTCTTTTAATATATCCTAAGAATTCTGGCCTTAATCCTGAAGCAATCGAAATATTATAGAGGGTGTGGGAATACGCACTGAATGGGCGTTATTGTACATAAGGAAAACGTACATGCACGTTATCAACCGTCAAACGTCGGCCGAAGTCCACGAGCATGCATTTTGAACGACAGTCTTAGGCTGTCAGATAGCCGACCGGTTTGCTCTTCATCGTCAGCATTGATTCATGATTCCATAAATATTTTGTTGCAAATTTGCACTATTTGCACTATTTGCACCAACACGCATCGCGTACTGTAACATGAATTTCATCAGCACACGTTGTATTGTAATGGTGTTTAAATGCGTATCTTCGGGAGATTTATAACTACTTGCTGTATTTTGAAATCAGTGTTGTCAGGATTTTTCTTCGTATTTTCAGATCTTAGAAGTTTGAGTTTTTATAAAAACGACGGTTGTCGTGAAAACGCGAGAAATTAGATTTTTATTTTTTTGATGGAAACGAATTAATTGATAGTAGTCAGGATGTAGAATGCGTTCAAGGGTCTTGAATGCTTGCGTTCTGCGAGTTTATGAAGTAGTAATTTCGGCGGTGATGCTGGGTGTGTCAGCGCAAGTTGAGGCCAGAACGACATTATCGCATGTGCAACGGAGCCGTCAAATTAAATTCGAGAAAGTTGGTGGCTCATAGATTTTCGCGGAACTGTGTCTATCTGTAAATCAACTGGGGTCAATAACTTTTGTTTGTAGGTTCCGGGAATTATTATTCTTCGCCGCCACAAGTGACTCCAAGTGGTCCATGTTAGACCCTAACTAAACGCCCAGGGATATTAAGGCGACGCCGAATGTGATACAATCTCCATGTGTGGGTAATATAAAGTAAGGTGTGATAACCTCTTTTTCAAGGTACTATTCCTACCGATTAATTTATTTCTTGTTGTGTGTGTGAATCATCTTCTGTCGTGATCGCCAGAACGCCATTGAGTAGTACGCCCATTTGTGTACAGAACGCCCGAGAGGCACCAGTAATTTTGACACTCTCATTTTTTGCCATTTTTTTTCGGAGGAAATTGAGTACCGGGAGGATCTTCCCTTACCTCAGTTGGATTTGTTTACTTCATTTTAGTTGTTGTGCTACAACTGCAGCTCCCGAATGTGGGAGTGGCGTTCACGGCTCCGCCTCGAACACCGCGAGGATGTCCGGGAGACGGGCCAGGATGCGACGGCTGCCCCGAAGGTGACTGCGTCTTTAGCAGCTTCGAGTACAATGGCGGCTGCTCTTGCTAATTTAGCTATGTCAATTTTGCTGTGCATGGCTTGTCGCGAATCTTCGGCTGGGGTGGCAGAGGCCGTTGAACCTTTGACTGTCTCTGCATATGAAAAGTTACCGGTAGGCTTGGAGCTGGCCGGGACCGGTATTGCCGCAGTTGGGTGCTTTGGGCATCTCCTGTAGTTTGCGGTGTGGTCACCACCGCAGTTCTCGCACTTCGCGGGCACCTCGCGCACTTTTGTGCACTCGAATGTCTGGTGGCCATCCGCGCACTTGACGCACTTCGGTCCGGATTTGCAGCATCTTTGGGAATGCTCATACCTCTACTCTTACCGAAAGATATATTATCTCCTTCAGGTCAAAGACTTCCTTGCCCGAACGAGATTTCGTGAGTTCAACGAAGTTAGTGGAATAGGCTCCTTGGTTTTCCTATTCCGCATTCTTTTTACTGACAAGACTGGTAGGCCTTTGTTTTTCAGGTCTTCTTTTATGTCTTCATCGGATATTGATTCAGGCAACCCTCTAATTACTACCCGAAGCGGCTTGTCTTGGGGTAGTAAATACATGTGATAGAGAAGTTGCCTATCGTCGAGTATTTTTACGATTTTCCGGAAGTCTTCTGTCGATTCCGGCTGGATACGGATACCCAAGGCGATGTTGACGGCTTCCTTAGGTTTAATGCTATTGTTTTGGAGTGCTCTAACGATGTTTGCCCATTCATTCTTGCTTCTGAGCACTATGGGGGGGATTCGTTGCGTCCTCCTCGTAGTGCTGGGTGCGGCTTGGGTCCCCGGTTCTACCTCCTTCCCAGGTTCCATCTCTCTGAGGGCCTCGTATCTGTTTTGCGTGGTGACTTTGGTGGAAGGGCCGACGTCGCTCCTTCACGCAGTGGATTTACGCTTCCTTGACTTAACTGTCTGGAAGCTATCGGTGGTGTCTTCGGAGGAGTATTCCATCTCGATTTCTAACAGCTTGATGGCTGCTTGCGCCGCCGTATTGTGTTTGGCGTATTCCTCCAGAAGCCTCTCGGCTTCGTTCCCTGCTGCCTCTCGGTGATGTTTAGCCAATTTTATAACGTGATCCGGCAGATCACGCAAGATTGTGTCGGAAGGTCTGCTTGGCTTGGATGGACTAATGTCGTCCACCTACTCTAAGAAGCCGACCAGAGCGTCTCTGGTGGCGTCGTCCATCATGGCGCTGACTGAGGGCATTTTTTAACAAAATGTTTTATTAAAATATTCTATTGAACTAGCACTACTACGTACTACTAAATGACTAGATACTGCAACCGACCCACCACAGCAAGCTGAAGGGGCCTAAGTTGCAGTATCAAAAGAATACAAGAGCTATCGACGAATACGTGTGCACTCGACAACATCTCAGAGCACTTTCTGCGATTGAGACACTCTCATGGCTGTAACAATCGACGACACCTCCCATCTGTAGTAGACGACCCGTTAGATGTAAGCTAGATTAAGAATTGCACAGTATAACGCCAACCCCCTTTAGCTTAAAAGACGAACCTTTGGGCTGGGCTCTATCCAGTTGTCCCAGCCGAGAGCTGGTCATGTATTGTAGAATTGAATGCTTTGTCAGAGATTAACAGTTGTTATATTTATTGATTGTTCAAGTTGACTGCCCTTTTATTTTGTGTTCACGTAGCCTTAAAAGTTACAATTGATACTTCCAGGTTCATGAGGGTGTCAGAGCGACATTGCACGCCGGCCTTTCGGTAGTGGATTTATTGGCACAGCTGTAAGGTATCGTGCCTGATACTCAGGTAATCAACCCCCCCTCCCCACCACGTTGACGTGAGACTAGTTCTGTCTCGTTGGTCTTCGACCTGGTGTCCCCTTTCGTCGTCCGAGGCAGTGGCGCCCGTGAATACAACTCCACTTGTTAACTCAATTAATTATGTACTGCCGGAATCTGATCGTCAGAAATTTACGTCCGCAGGACGAAGCGTTTATAAAGTATCGGTAGCCTCACATCGCCGTAGTTAGCCTGGCTCGCTTACAACGTGTCCGCCGTCCTGGGAACGTTGGTCTGTAGTTCGTGGCGAATTGGACCGTGACAATGTTTATAATTAATTTATTTTATACCATTTTTATGTGGTATCCAATGACGCTGTGGTAAGCATTTATTTTATTTAATCAGCCTTCTTCTTAGCTTTTATGATTTTATTAGGGATCACCTGGGATCTTCCATTCGTGGACATTACATGGTAGCACAATTAAATTTCAATCGACGGCGATGCCGTACTACTACAGGTAGAACGTTTAATACCACGTTTTTGTTTGTTCATTATACAAAATATTAATTAAAATGAGATCCAGACTTCTTTAATCAAGATCAAATAGTCATCAATGATTTATTTTAAATATAATTTTAAAAAAATTGTTTTACGCGAAACTTTCCTAAAATGTAAACGTATGTTTAAACATAAGTATTTTAATCTTCGGTAGTTCATTGTTTATTTTTTATTTTAGCAACATTTAATTAAATGAAATAAATTAGACAGTCATTCCGTTCTAGTTTGTGTAACTTTACAATTCGTGTCTGTGTTTTAAGCACGATCGTATTGCTTAAATGTTATTACATTATAACTTTGTGTTTTCTTACGACCTCACTTCATCATTTAGCAAACCCTTCCTTGTTAGCATTTTGCTCTAAGATTTACAAATTAATTTAAATAGAAGCACGTAAGTTGCAGATGCGACAAGAAATCCACCAGTCATATCACTTGAAGCCTCGCTGTTTCGAAAAAATGGATCAAACTACGTTCATCTTGGCTAGCGTCATTGATAGTCTTGTCTGCGGAACTCCAGATTAAGATTACTCCTAGAACTGATACTGCTGAATCTTTTTCTGATGATGCGATTAGACTAACTTTGTCAAAACCTACTGCTGTGAATACATCTTGCTTTCGTAGGCACTCGATTCAACCAACTTTCTTCTTCAAACCTGTTCCAGTTCATAACTGGGGTTTTAAATGTTTCGGCGGCCTTTATAAAGTAAATATAGGAATTGTGTTTATCTCGTAATATCTTCAATGTTTCTTTTTTATTCGAAGATGGTTTAAATTGATTCGGCATGGCGTTACTTCGCTGGAGAATCTGAAACGGCAGTATCGCAGAATTCAGAAAACACGCGTTTCTGCAGGTGCGTTCTCTCCTCGTGCTCTGACGTTTTAACTTAGTCACAAAACTTGGCTTATAAGTCGCGCAAATACCAAGTTAACCTCTTACTACTCAGAAGAAACCATTGTCTATTTCTAAGAAATCTTCTTTCAAATAAAATTTGCACATTTTTGGTACTACTTCTTCTATTATGGCTGATAACTGCTGGAATTGTCTTCAGCTTGGATATGTTTCTCCTCAGTATAAGCAAGTTTCGCTGTTATAGATATAGCCGCGATAATGTCAAACGTATTTGTAATCTCGCGTTCCAAATTGGCCAGCGTGTTGCAATAGGCGATTTAATTATTACTTAAAATTTCACTTTTATGTGCCGTAAGTTTACTGCTGATTTTGTAAATATACCTCCTTGTACCCAGCCTCTGACTCATTTAAGTCTGCCTGGTGTATACATTATGTATACCACCTGCGTTTGTCGTGCCGTATATACCCGTAAAGAAGAGTAGAATTCTACTATTACCCATCGTTGTTTTCATCATACTACATGCAGATTATTTACAAATCACAGGACGGGGCAGGGACTAAAGTAAGGATTTAGTATATACTACAATGTCTAAAAATTCTTGACGAAAAGAACGCAACATAAAAGGCATTGTTTAAAGAAAAAGTACACTGAGATAAATGAGAAATAGTTTCAGCCACAACACCATACTGATTTAAGAATCAGAAATTTGGGAAGTACGACTGAGGGAGGTTATATAGGGTGTTCCGAAATTGTTCAGTCAAATTAAGGTTTTTTTACACAAAATTCGGGTAACAAACAAGCAAAAAATCATGCATATGAATGCGAATGCTCTTATTTAGAATCAATCGACGTAACAAGCAAATTTTTTGCGCGTCATACTTAAAAAAATCGGAAAACACTCAAAAATGGGTTTTCGCTTCTAATTTTGAAACTATAAGTCGTAACGGAAAATAGCTACATTGAAAATTGTAGATCGGAAAAAAATCTATCGAAATGAATATGTCCGATCAAGGTCAAAAGTTATATTTTACTAGGATCGCGAAAAATAAGTCTAAAAATGCGTTTTCTTCATTACTTAACAAAATTGAGAAAAAATCACTTAGATGGCTGAAATTTTCAGGAATGTTAGATAATAGTGTATACTTTTACCCATACAATTTTTATGTAGAAATATTAATTAGTTAAGTTATGGTTTCGAGTTCCCTAAAAAAGACGTTTCACAGGAAGCCAGATTCTACCACTGAAAGCGAGAATGAAAATTAATCTGACAAAGAAGTGATACAATGTAAAAGACGAAAATGTTAAGAACAATAATGTTAATCTAATTTAATAAAACATTTCTATTAAAATGCTAACCTACGTCATAAAATGTTTTTCTTCAGTATTTCTTTGTACGATGTGTTTCTTAAGTACGGTCCATAATTTCAGGACACAATTCCTTAGGATATTTGAAGAAAAAAAGTTTCTATAAACATGTCTGCAGAAATGCTTGGTTTCCGAGATAACGGGTGTTGAAAATTTAAGAAAAATTTTATTATTTCAACATCCGTTATCTTTAGTTAATTTACCTCTTATCATTGATTGTCTCAATGATAAGATGACTATAATCGTGCGTTTTATCAGAAGATCTGCTTTGATTTAACTTATTTAATTATTTTATTGATCGTTGCTGGTAGCAACCGGCCATTAGTACTAGGCAAAAATTTCGAAACTTTTTTATTGGTCATTATTAGGAGTTTGCAAAAATAAAAAATTGTTTTTATGAAGAAAACAGCGATTGACTAACGCCTAACTACGCCACTGGCGGCAGATAAAAGTTAGATTTACACTAAAAATATAGCTTTCTACTAACGTAAATTAAATGCAAAAGTTAAGAACTTGGCGTTAACCAGAGACTAGGCAATTGCGGACATGTTTATAGAAACTTTTTTTTAAAACATCTCAATCAATTGCACCCTGAAGTTACAGATCGTACTTTTAGGCCAGTCAAATTAGTCGAAAATCACCCGGAAAATGATGTTGCGAGTAACAAAAAAGCAAAAAATCAAGCTTATGAATGCGAAAGCTCTTATTTAGAATCAATCGACGTAACAAGCAAGTTTTTTGTGCATCATACTTAAAAAATAAAAGATGATTATAATCGGGCATTTTATCAGAAGATCTGTTTCGATTTAATCTATTTAATTATTTTTTTGATTGTTGCTGGTAGTAACCGGCCATTAGTAGTAAGCAAAAAATTCGACAGCTTTTTGTTGTATATTATTACGAAAGTTTGAAAAGAATAAAAAATTTCAAAAAAACCGCTGTCATTCTTTTTATGAATTAAACAGCGATTGATTAATGCCTAACTGCGCCAGCGGCGGTAGATAAAAGTTAGTTTTACACTAAAAATATATCTTTCTACTAATGTAAATTAAATGCAAAAGTTAAGAACTTAGCGTTAACCAGAAACTAGGAATGTTTATAGAAACGTTTTTTTAAACACATCTCAAGGATTTGCACCCTGAAGTTACGGACCGTACTTTCAGGCCAGTCAAATTAGCCGAAAAATGGTGTTGCGAGTGATAAACACGCCAAAAATCAAGCTTATGAATGTGAATGCTCTGATTTAGAATCAATCAATGTAACAAGCAAGTTTTTTGTGCGTCATACTTAACAAAAATCGGAAAACACCCAAAAAAAGGCGTTTCGCTTATAATTTTGAAACTATAAGTCGTAACGAAAAACAGTTAAATTGAAAATTGTAGATTGCCAGGTTGATTTTTATTCTCGCTTTCAGAATGACTAGTTTCACTATCACTCTCACACATATTTTTATTTTCATTTTGATTCTCGCGCGTAGAGTGGCTTTGTACTTCGCTACAAACAATACCATGAAATATGAACACATTTATTATTATGTCAATCAAACTCCAGATAATTATGAACAAATTGAGACGTGTTAGACCTCTTAATATTGAAAACCCAACGCAGTGATTTACAAAAAAATTATCTCGGCTCCTACATATCGTACGATATTATTTTTTTTAAATTATAGAAAAAAATTCCAATTATATCACCGCATAATTTTTGAATTGATAGAACATCGAAAAAACAGGTTCGAAAATTGCATTTTTTTGTAGCTATTTTTTTTGGTCTTTAACTCAAAAAATCGATATTTTTTTTATCAAGTTGTAGACCAAGTCTTCAAGAATCCACAGCGTCCTCGAACGTGATTCTATCACTGCTGAAAGTTGTAGAATCGGGCTTCCCTTGAAACGTCTTTTTTAGGGAACTCGAAACCATAACTTAACTAATTAATATTTCTACACAAAAATTTTATGGGTACAAGTATACATTATTATCTAACATTCCTGAAAATTTGAGCCGTCTATGTGATTTTTTCTCAATTGTACTAGGTAATGAATAAAACGCTTATTTTTCGCGATCCTAATGAAATATGACCTTTGACCTCTATCGGATGTACTCATTTCGATAGGTTTTATCCGATCTACAATTTTCAATTTAACTTTTTTTCGTTGGGACTTATAGTTTTAAAATTAGAAGCAAAAAACCGTTTTGTGGGTGTTTTCCAATTTTTTTAAGTATGACGCACAAAAAACTTGCTTGTTACGTCGATTGATTCTAAATCAGAGCATTTGCATTCATAAGCTTGATTTTTTGCTTGTTTGTTACTCGCAACATCATTTTCCGGCGATTTTCGGCTAATTTGACTGGCCTAAAAGTACAATCTGTAACTTCAGGGTGCAATTTCTTGAGATGTTTTAAAAAAAAGTTTCTATAAACATGTCCGCAATTGCCTAGTCTCTGGTTAACACCAAGTTCTTAACTTTTGCATTTAATTTACGTTAGTAGAAAGCTATATTTTTAGTGTAAAGCTAACTTTTATCTGCCGCCAGTGGCGTAGTTAGGCGTTAGTCAATGGCTGTTTTCTTCATAAAAACAATGACAATGGTCTTTTGAAACATTTTATTTTTTTCAACCTCATAATAATGTACAACAAAAAAGTTTCGAAATTTTTTCCTAGTACTAATGGCCGGTTACTACCAGCAACGATCAATAAAATAATTAAATAAGTTAAATCAAAGCAGATCTTCTGATAAAACCCACGATTGCAGTAATCATCTTATCATTGAGACAATCAATGATAAGAGGTAAATTAACTAAAGATGTTGAAATAATAAAATTTTTTCTTAAATTCCATTATCACGGAAACCAAGCATTTCTGGAGACATGTACGGAAACTTTTTTTCTTCAAACATCCTAAGAAGGAATTGTGTCCTAAAATTATGGACGGTACTTAAGAAACACATCGTACAAAGAAATACTGAAGAAAAACATTTTGACGTAGGTTAGCATAGAAGGAAGAATCCCCCCCGAGAAAAGTTAACTGAAGCTGAAAGGAAAGTTCTGGAAAAGTTGATAAAACGCACCCAAGAATGCGTAGTATTTCTCATTCAGTAGTTAAGAAGGTACCTAAAGCCGTTGTTCGCTCTGATTCAGAACTTTTTAATCGGGCTAAGTCAGTCATTTACGTAAGTGGAGAATAAGTCAACTACGAATATGCGCATGGTATCACACGCCCAAATCGGCAATATAAGTTGCACACCATGGTGCAATCCTTTACAAAAATGAATCATTCCTGTTGACTGACATAATCTCCAAAACGTAATTTTCTTTGACTTCAACACAGACAGACAATCTTGGTCTTTCACGCAACAATGCCAAATTTTCCATGAGATTTCACACATGAATTCGTTCATCATGAAATTCGAAGATGAAACATTGGGAAAATGATTGGTAAACGTTTTATAAGCTATATCTTGTATTTCGCAAAGTTTATGGCATGCGGTGTTCTCCCCAGAAAATTATTTCTCTATGTTCTGCTACACTTTTACCAAGCGGAATATACACCGGTTGTTCCGCAAAATTTGCTGCGCGAAGCGCTCGTCAGAAAGGGCATCATAAGAATATCGTGATGGATCCTGTGTATAAAGCTAAACAAGTTTGGAACTTATGAAAAAGATGCTTTTTGGAAAAAAAGCAACGAAATATGAAATGAGTACCTATTGGTGCTCTGAAATATAAATTTCAGTGGGTCGTTACTCCAATTTTAGTTTGGAATAATCATGGAGTTGTATTGGTAGATGTTTTGGAAAAACTTTTTCTTTGATCACCGCACTTTTCTGCACATCTTCACAGAAGTTTGATTTCTTTTTGAAGTAGAAGTAACACTTGTATGCTTTTCCAATCGTTTGCTCAACAATTTCTATCTACTGTAAGAAGGAATTGAAATTATTAGGATCGATTCTAACACACCGGTATAAATGTACCAATATTAGATTTTTTCTTCTATTTCAAATTGAGCTGAGGATAAAATATTTTAGCCCACTCTTGTAAAACAATTGTTATCTCTTGTTTTGAGCGCAGTACATCAATTTGATAAAGCATGACACGAGGCAAGTGGTGCAAAAATATTTAAAAAAAGCGATGGCGACACGAGGATACAAAAGCTTTTCTATCACCATAGTAAAAATTTTAAAATTATTTACAACAAATATTAACAAATGACGTTTGTTTACAAACTGCCATTTTTGTTATTTTGATATTTCGTGCACGTTAACATGGCAGCGTGCAGAAAGTTACTTTATCTACGAGTATTTGCGTATAGAAATAAGCTCATTACGACGTGGCCTTCTTTTTAACACGAAATATGTTATTTTCAAATGTTGGTAACATTAACAATTAACCTTTTTAAACGTCTACATTAAATAGGAAATTGACAAAACTTTCTTATTCAAATGCCAAAACGTTAGTGTTGCCAACTATTACAAAATTTCCTAAATCAATTTTGTTAACAATGCATTTTAAGCTATACACACAAAATAGTATAAAAACTCGTTTTATCATACTCCCTTTTCAAAAAACGAGCCTCGTAAAGGGGTGTGATAAAAACAATATTTAAATATTTTTAGTTATAAGATGTGGGAAATACAGGCCGCGCTGAACGAATGAACAAAAAGAAGTGATTGAATCGATTTACAGATATTTATAAATAAAAATGTGTCTGTTATTCTGTGATATGTTCAAATTAAAGGCTAATTAATTTTAAATTTATAGCGGATTAATCTATTTAATTGAAGCGTTAAATTAGCTTAATTAATTGTAGTGTTAATTTTGATTACTAGTCTGTTGAGATTGTATAAGGAAACAATTACGTCACAACAACATAATTAATTGCATATAGTTTGCTTCGAAAATATGTATTAAAACTAATTAATTTTAATTACTTACACCAATTATAGCATTTAACTCTGACATGGTAACTTGTTTAGCTCGTTCAACAGCAGTAGCCACTTGTTGTTGGTGTTCTTGGGCCAAAAAAGGTAACACTTGGGCGATAATTGCATTTAATCGTTTTGCTATTTCAGTCTATAACAAATAAAATAATTACAGAATGTTAAACACGTCTAGAAGGAAAATACAATTCACAATATATTAATTTAATTGAAAATCAATAGGAAATGATTAAACACCTACAAATCTAACTTGTACTTGTCGAGAATAGAAATTCTTTAAACAAAGCTAAGCACAAACGCTCGAAAAATTTCAATTAAGCCAGAAATTAAATGCCAATCAAAACGTTACAGATTCAATTCGTTTCAAAGAATTTATTTTCTCATTCCTTAAATAAACGTCTGCCGTTAAGATTCGTAAAAATAATTGTTACACTTACAAAGTATTAATTATAGTCTTTCTTTCTAAGCGACTATCTTAATTATTATTCTTTTTATACTTTGAACAAGTTTACAGCTCTTCGTGCAAATTTTTACATTTTAATTTAGCAATTAATTTTTTTTAAAACGTAATTTAAATATACATTTACAAATGAGACCCAAATTTCTTTTTTATAACTCTTAAAATGTGAATTTTAAGATGGTCTTTTTCA
>JAHWXV010232997.1:0-10423 GCA_024586415.1 Phrixothrix hirtus | reverse complement strand
GACTTGATAATGGCAGATGAGAGTTTGCCGAAACGTCGTCATCAGACAAACGGTTCTTATCAGAACCAACATATAATTACGTGGGAGGAATCTTAGAAACCGGTTACAACATATATATATATATATATATATATATAATTAATAATAAAATCTCATGGGTAAACTATCAATATATCTAGAATTATAAACAAGGATTTTACACCAATTTTTAATAATAATTATTAACATTCAGAAACCTCCGGTTCACCCTTTTAAAACAATTTATATCAGCTTTCCCATGAGAATATTTATGCTTCTAAAAATAAACGTTAACCACCGATCCCCCTTTTCCCGCCAACCTCAAGGTGAAACTTCATAAAACAGGCAGTTGAGATCAGACTTCTCGAGTGAAAGCATGCAATAGCAAGGCGTGCCGTTAATAAAGTAGTGAAGCCGCGTAAAAGTTCATGAAAGCAACGAGTTAGTTACCCTTAACGAATATCCAATGCCTGAATCGTTGGCGCTGTAAGCGAATTTGGAAAAATTTCGTTTTCCCCTTTCAAGGTTTGGCCACAGGGCTGTGGAACGTCTGGGAAAGTACCAATTGCGTACGCTTTATTCATGACGCACCGGAGACATTGGGGCCTACTACCAAAAGTCACGTAATCCAACTCAAGTACAAGTAAGTGACACTTTTTTCGATAATTCCCTTCCACCCTATAAGTCACTGAGCTTCACTGGGGAATCCGACAATCAACCCCTTTTCTCGTAACGTAGTAATAAACCGCTAGGAGACCTACTTCAACCACGTAGTAGCTAGAAAATTTGTTTTTGTGGTATGAAATTTAATTAACGAACCGAAAATATATTTAATTTAGACAATTACGGTAAATTAAGGTCACCATTAGAAGGGGCCAGTATTTTGTTAATATTAATTAAAATAGCCTTTAGAAATCAAATCCAATTTTATTGCTTAAGCAACTAATCGTATTGTTTGTACTATTTTATGTTGTCTTCATTATAAGCGATTTGTTTAAAGCAGATGGTGTTATTATTTTATCGTTATAAATAACTTTAGTAAATATGCTTTTCTTACAGGAAAACGTTAGACCCAAGTAATTAAAGCATTTTTAGTTGTGAGTCTAACTCGAACGGACTTGAAGTGCCTACGCAGTAGCGTACGCTAAATAATTAACTAGTGAGTATACCATAATCACAGTTCATCCTGTCGGTCTTGAAATACGACAACCATCAAAACAATTAAGGTAAAGTAGCGCCCATAAATCACGACTTTACCCCGATTTTGACGTTTGCAAATCATTCCTGACTTTTTATCAAATTAATTCCATTATAGACGTAGGATCACCCCCACCTCCACTGTGGTGGCCGGAGCAAGCTAATTCAGGAAAATTAACATCTTAACAACCTCTGCGGCGCAAGAAGCGTTCCAGCTCGTTATAATTGTCACGATCAAAAATTTACTAGTGCTTTGTTACGCTACCGGGTGTAACTTCTTGAAATGCCTCAGGTTTTTGTAAACGTGTTAAATCAATTTTAATTGCAGCAACCAGAGGCTTGATACCATATTTTTGTAACATTTGCTAACTTGGCCGAGTCACTATCTTACAACTGAGTTAAATTTATAGAAACAAGCCGGATCTGGTAACACTGGTGCATTTGTAACAAGAAGTAAATTGTAATACTACTTGCAACCTAAAGATGCCGGTGAGATTCGTTTAAAAAATGAGAGAAACTCAGATGTGTATATAAATTAGACAACATGGTTTTCTAAGTATAAGATTAAAAAAATTGCAAAATAAATGCGTTCCACATATACGATTAATATAAGATGACATTCTGTCCCGCCCTTTATTTATAAAACTTTAAATTCTATAAATTACTGTGCATAGATGAAAATTGAAATTTTCATTTATGTGGTTAAAAATTTATTGATATAGCCTATTGTATCACCAAAGATTTATTATACGAAAAACTTTTAACGGTTATATAGGAGAGAATATAAATAGAACGCCGGGAGCATTTTCTCGGCTGATAACTTTTATTATGGTGATTTGTTTTTAAATTGGAACGATTTTACTGATGATTTTTTTCCTTCGACACTGACGTATACTTATTTTCTAGTGTTTCGTATAAAACGAAGTGTTCATAGAAGACATCAATTTGTTGTGATAAATTAAATCCTTTTCAAGTACGTATGTTGCTATATCAAGCAAATCCATCCAGGAAACATTTGTAATTAATGCTTTTACAAGCACTTTGCATGTTTAAATTTTTACGGATTTTTGTAGGATATTTTTCGTTTTATTTTTCAACTTGCTGTTTGAGTTAAAATAGGAATAAATGTTAATGCATACACTAATTATTATTTTTTATTTTTTGAAGATGGTTCAAAAGTACACGAGTTAAAATATAACCTATTTTAATTCTACTACTAAACAATGATTGATCATTAGGTGCACACCTCTATTTATTAAGTGATTATGTGCCAACAAAATTCCTACAAAAACAGCAAATATCTTTTATGATTTTGTATTACTTAAAATCATTTCCGCTTCTTTAAATCTAATTTGTGTTTAAATACAAAGACAGATGCACAGTTGACATTGATCAACAATTGAAACCACTAAATGATTTTTTAATTAATAATCGCAATCGACGTATTTTATCAATTGATTTATTCTTCAGTATTAATCAATCAATGTGCACTTGTGCAAATGTCTAGACTTCAAGTCATTTGATAATTTAAACGCGACCTCCGCAATTTACTTTTAATGTTACAAATTATTTACCAAAGAAGATGTCAATAAATGTTAATTCTAATAATTTATCATTATTAACAATTAAATGATGACATCCGAGAAATTTTAAAACTCCCATTAAAAAATTATTACAGCAATCTATTGAGTAATATTAATATTATAATGCGGTTTTTAATTTCACAGTAGTAAATTCGTATCTCCGATCAATATAGGCAGGTGAGGCACAATATTGGTAATCATGAACGTTAAAACTATTCCAACTGCGCGTGCGCAAAACTTATCGGAACCCAATAAATGTGTCAGTATTCTATGGTTATGTTTACTGTTTGTTGTTTTGTCGAGGCACAATACCTAACGGGTTGCGAAATGCAACAATTTTTAAACTATTACTTGGACGATAAGTGTTTTACCGTACGCATCGTTTTATTAGGTACAAGTGCGAAAAGTCTTTATTGCCCCTGGTACATATGTACAGACAAATACACGGATCTTTACACCAATCACAACATAAAACGGTTATAAAATATCTTCGCAAAATTAACAATTACCCAAAGGAATGTGACACACAAACGCTTATTCAAACATATATTGCATATCAGCGACCTCGCTGTTATAACTAGCATTAATATAATTAATGTAAGGTACACAATGACGCAAGTCTCAAATTTTAAATAAGAAGAAATGCATTATGATATGATAGCCAAGTAATCGAATAAGCCATTTTCTTGCTCATAACTTTTGACTATGAACATCACGTTCTATTAAATAAGAACAACATATTGTGTAACGTTTCCCAGAAATGTCATAAAGTAACACATAAAGAATCAACATAATTCTACCCGTTTTCCTCGTTGAAATTAGAAATTTGGAAGTCTAATAATCGAGACATTTTTAGAGTGAAATAAATATGCGCGGGATCAATCATTAATTTGCTTTTAAAAGCAAACCTTGGTTTATTTATTCAATAAAGATATAATAAAGGAACTAAACAAACCTATTAAATATTAAAAAATTTTACGCAATATATAAAAATTTGCTACATTTTATGCTATCAAATTACATATAGTCAGCCGGAACGATTAGATGAAGCATAAAACTGTACCGGACCAAGAATTCAGCAAGATAAAGAGGAAGTAATAACAATATACGCCGAATAAAGACAGCTACATCCAAAATAGTACAAATGGAGAGCTTTTAAGCACGAAAAGGTTTCTGGAACTCTTCCAGAAGACTGAATCCCGTATACGCGTATACGTAGACATCATCTTCGTGGGACGATACGGGTCGAATCGCTTGAATACTAAACATTCATCACGCCTTGCTCTGGGCAAAAACCAGGTCCGCAATTTCGTTCAACCAAGGGGACGCCAGTACACCGGCGGCATTAAAAATCGGGGCAGCTCTTGTTGACAATTTCTAACTTTAATAAAATTTCGTTAGTGTACTTATTTTAATACCTTGTGATCGGTAACACCTCGGTTTAGAATAAATATCTAGAAGTACAAATTTTAACCATTAGTGCTGAGAGTAATTTGACACTTATATTTTACATACATAAATGCGAACAGAACAATAAATTTGATAATTTTTAATTAGTGGATGACATATACTACTTAACAACTCATAAAATATGATTTGTATCATCAAATCTGCTTTTGTTGAATGACTACAGTTACGCTAATAGAAGTTAACTAAAAATCAATTATGTTAAACTAATATAAAAGTTGAAATACTTTGGTTTAGCATTGTTTGCAATATAACCTTTCCATTATTAAAAATAAATACAAATAATTCAATTTTTACACATTTAAAAGTAAAATTCTTTACAAACTATAGCTAGTGATCGCCACGTGGTAGTGTTTCCTTTCTAAATTCTTTTATACGAGTTTTTATTTTGCTATGGAATTCCAGCTTGTTATAGACACATTAATTGATATCAGCAAACTACATAAATATTTATATACTGTGTTCGGTAACATTTGAAACAGAAAACCCTAAGAATTATAAAAATGTTATTTCTTTTTATGTAACTAGTTATATCAAAAACAACATTTAATATTTATCACTTCACACGTTTGCTTATAAAGTAAGAAAGTTGTCTTTGTGAGGATTATATATCCTTTTAGGTCTTGAAATCTAAATAACTGAAATGCAATATAAGGAGATAAAATAGAGCTCCTGTTTTAAACGAAAAGCCGGATTTACTATGAGTAATTTAAAAACTTAGGTAGTGTCCTCGTTTTTGTTGCTGCGAGTGTACATCAACCATGCAGTACGCCTACGCTCGCCGCATCAGACGGTTGTTGCTTGTGTAACGATTCAAATGCGACGCTGAATGCCGCTGCGCATCTCTATCCTGAAGTAGGGATAGAGACGTTGCAGTGTGCAACTGACCACCTAGTATATTGACGCCTCTGACGCATTTGACTGTTGTTGCTTGTGTAACGATTCAAATGCGACGCTGAATGCCGATGCGAAACTCTATCCTGAAGTAGGGGCAGAGACGTTGCAGTGTGCAACTGACCGCCTAGTATACCGACGCCCCTGACGCACTTGACCGTTGTTGCTTGCGTAACGATTCAAATGCGACGTTGAATGCCGCTGCGCATCTCTATCCTCAAGTTTCTGGGGTAGAGAGGTTGCAGTGTGCAACTGACCACCTAGTATACCGGCGCCCCTGATGCACTTAACCGTTGTTGCTTGTGTAACGATTTAAATGCGAAGCTGAATGCCGCTGCGCATCTCTATCCTGAAGTAGGGGCAGAGACGTTGCAGTGTGCAACTGACCGCCTAGTATACCGACACCCCTGACGCACTTGACTGTTGTTGCTTGTGTAACGAGTCAAATGCGACGCTGAGCACCGCAACGCATCTCTATCCTGAAGCTGCTTGGATAGCAAGGCTACAGTGTGTAACCGATCGCCCGACGTCAGCGCAGGGTCTCTTTGCTTAGAGCTGAGGAGCGATAAACATTGTCAAAAAATTTGTGAAAAATAAACTAAATAATTATATAAAACTAACGATATAATGTATTTTTATAATTTTGGAAAGAGAATAACGATATTTTATGTTCTTCAGTTTAAATGAAAGTGATCTTTGGTGAGATTAATTCTATGCTTAGTTTTTGGTGATGGTTCAAAATTATATTATTGTTTATAAAGACACGTTTGACTACTTGGAAAGTTTCGAAGAAGTTTCAAGGTCTTATCACCATACCTAAGGTACGTTGTACTGTTATATTGCATAACCTTGTATTGATTATAGAATAAATGCTTCGATAAGAGACGCTCCTGGAAATTGGTGTTTTATTATCCCTTAATAATAAATCATATTTTAACAATAAATTTCAGGATCGAAACAACATTATTATAATTATATTTACATTATCTTAAAGCGTTTAATTTCAGATTAATTTAATTAAAATTAAAATACTCATCATAAGGAAGGATAAGAATAGTACATTTTATAAGTATTTGAAATGATTTAAAAAAAACTGTTGGAGGACTTTTTGTTGTAAAATACATAACTTTGTATTTAACTCCAATAATTCTAGTACGAACTGTTACTTTGAGTACTTTACGTTGCAGCAAGACTCAACGCCTGAAAATTCATGAATGTGAAGGATGGATATGGCATTTATAACGGTTCTAAAAAAGAGGGTTGTACGGCAAAGGGTTTGTAGTAACAATACATTATTATGTTATTTACAATCAAATTTGTTTATGATTGTTTCTTTCAGATCGAACAAAGCAACGTCAGCATAAGAAGGGTAAATTCTAATGTTGTCCTTACTTACTCGAACATTATGAAAATACATTATATTGTTAGTGAATAATGTATTTTTTATTTTTTGTACAATTATTTAATTCATTTCCCAAAAATCTTGGAGAAGCATTTTCGGCCATCTTCATCATTTCCCGGCTTTAGACAAATATAACCAATGGACCCGCAACGATGTCAATCATTAATTGAATAAGCGTTAGGCCAGTGGTTCTAAATAATTAAATTATTTATATAAAATTTTAGGTTTTTACTCCAGATTTTGGCACGTCAAACACACTGCTGGACATCACCATAATTGTTTTCATACATCTTTGAATTTCGATTAGCGCACAATATTTCAGTATCAAAATTTCGATTACTGATTTCTGCTTTATACATGATCAACAAACAGTACTACTTACTACTTTATTATAATTAAAATAAGTCTTAAAGTAAGTCACTAAATGATGAAAATCTTAATTAACTTGATTTAATTCAATTTTTAAACAAGAGAGTCATAGAGCTATGTTCAACAGAGAAAAAGAGTAATTTAATTAATACTTTAAAAGGATGGTGTGATGCATTCTCAATGTAATATTTGAAAATTAACTAATCGAGATCCTGGTGGGACGAAATCAGTAGGGAATCATCAGAGGGCACATTTAATTTTTAATTCTGAGCGTAGGGAATTGACAAAAGCGAGAATCAATTTTGTAATGCTTATTGCTTTACAAATTATTATATTTATTATTCTAGCTTTGCAAATGGCTCACTTTAGAATACTATGAATGTAAAACAAGTCCATTTACCTTAAGAACTGCCAAGGCTCCACCTTGAACATAAATGAACTTGCATGCTAAACATATTTACGTTATTATGACAATTTTGTGTGTGAAATTGACCTTACTGAACTAACTAAACTCATAGTGTAAGAACCTTTTTACTATACAACCAAAAAATCTTTATTTATTAATACATTGTATATGAAAATAAAAACTTTTCTACGTAGTCATCATAAGATCTAAGTTTTGCTATACCGCTTGTTGAACCAAATAGTGAACGTTGTTTCAACACTACGTCATTAGTCATTCACTTTCTCCCTAGAAATTGTTATATTTGGAAAAAGATGGAAGCCAAAGGTAAAGGTCAGGACTGAAAGGGATGATCCAGCCTTTTACAGCGAAACTGGTCCAGTGGCGGAGTTATCCTTGATTTAGACTGTGGCCGGGCGTTATCTTGCAGCAAGCAGATGCCGTTTGAAAGTAGAACTCAGTGGTGGTTTTGAATAGCTCGCCCGAGTTTAGTGAGTGTTTCACAATTACTTTGCGTTTATCGTCATTCCTTGAGGGAGAAGCTCAACCAAAGGAACGTCTTTTCGATCTCAGGAGACTACGACGTGATTTTTGGGCTGACGGAGCCTGTTTGAACATTCGTGGTTTCGTTGGTGAGTTGGAATGGTGCCATTCACTGAATTGTCGTTTGGATTCGGATGTATAGTAACAGATCCATGTTTTGTTATTAGTCACCTCCATAGACCGCTCTAAAAATGACGAATGCGCCATACGCTTTGTTTTGTGATTTTCTGTCAGCATTTTTGGCACACATCGTGCACATATATCTTCTACTGAAGTTCAGTAATAATGTCATAAATCACAGATCGTGATGCTTGAGAAAATCATGCACAACTTATCAATAGCGAATCGTTTGTTCGCACATATCAAATCGTCAGTGATGATATTCAACCGCCCAGACCTTTCCTCATCGTGGCCATCGGCCTTTCCTTCATTAAATAATCGTCACTACTTACGCACATTTCCATCGTTCATAACACATCACAGTACGGCCACGAACAATGCAGTATCAACATACAACCGATTCACACACTGACTGTGTGGCGGTAGGCCACCTGACAATGCCTGAGCTTGCAACACTTTCTGGCAAATATCTACGCGACCTTGATGCGCAAACAGTTTGTGCTTAAAAAATGACCCTCGTATAACACTATATCTGTTTGGTAAATATAGGTAGGCCTGGAAGCGATTCTATTGTGTTTCAAGTTTAAACACCTATAAGTTGTTTTGAATAATTGAGACTTGTTGCGTACCTTTTTGTATATGACGTACATTATGGTTTCGCACAAACAAAAATTATACACGAGTGGAAGAGGCATAAAAAGACGGCCAAAATCTATTTTCTTTCGTAATAGAAAAATGCATATCATAAATATAATTTATTTAATGGCAGAATTTTTAGTGTTAGCTTCAGAAATATTGTACTGCGGTATTGAGTAGACTTAATTTTAGAGTTAGTCGAATCGTTTTATGGAGAACTATACAAAAATTTCATAAAATATAGTCGCTAAAATATTTTCGAAATTCGTTTCAAGTGAAATTTACAAACTGTCTTGAATCTTTCCTCCGAAGTTTCTTCGCTTAAACTGTACCTTAAAAAAAATTTGATGCCAGGATGAAAAATATGTCATTAAATGAATATTTGTCAAATCTGTGTTGTGTTATGTTATAATCCGTATTAGTACTACTCACTCCCACAAATTCAAAAATTATCTTTATAACATTAACTTATGGTTATCATAGCCACGCTTGTGATAATGACAACCTATTTATTACAAAACGTATGTATATTAGTTATAATATCAACAGAACTCTGTAATTTTAATTTTAACTGATTAAAATACACTTCAATAATGACGGGCGTCCTTTTCAACTGCAACGACATTTCATTGCAATTATTCAATAGAAGACAAATACAAAGCGATTAATTAAATTGATCACTTTTCATATTTTATTCTGTATGGCATATATCTAAATTAAAAACCCTTTCTTACAATTAATAGCAACTTAAATTTTGTCAAATATGATTAACAGTAGCCAATGAGATATATCACTAAGAACCAAATTAGCTCTACTTTATAGTTGGCCTACCGAGCTTGGGAGATATTCTTAACGTTGATTGGGACTGCCTTCGATTCTCGCGACAGATCATTCATCCAAGATGTTTTTTTGCTGATAACACTTGTGAAAACAAATCTCTTTATTTTTGGAGGCAAAATCGTAGAAAAACGTATTCAACGACACAATTAAATTGTTTCCCACTTGACCTAATGATAATTCAATGGGTTGATCCAGAAAAGCTTGTACCAACCTTATAACGGAACGGAACGCTCTTTGCGTCCCAAAATGTTGTCTAAAATGCCAATTGCCCTGAATTAGTCAGCAGCTCCTGTCGCTGCGATGGAGGAATGGGGGTTCTACGCTTACGATGAAATTAATTAGACTAAAATTGAGGAACGGCTTGCAAGTGTCAAAAATAGGGAAAAAGTCGTAACTTTTGGACGCCATCTTATCTAAATATCTTAATGGTTAGATCTTTTTCAGAAATGAGACGGTAAGGGAATTTTAATTCTACCGAAAGATTATAATTTTACCATAAGATACTTACTAGTTACTTACGAAGTGTAAGCCACTGGAGATGTACTTCTAACGCAGTTTAGGTTAGACTTACAATTTAGAAATGTTTTACTTACTTATGTCTAACGTTTTTCTGTAAGAAAATTATAGTTACTACGTCTATGGAGGTTTGTAACGGTAAAATAATAAAAACGTCTGCACTAAATACTTCACTTATAATAGCACAAAGAAAAATAGTATGGTACAAACAATTAAAGAGTATTTGAACATTTGTTTACGTAAAACTAAAATAATGTGCAAAAATATGACAAGAACTGGCCCCGTCTAGTCATGGCCTCAAATGACAGTAAATGTTTCAATTAAATATACTTTTGTTCATTACTTATATTTGACACAAATGTGAATAAAATTGTCTATCCGTTACTGAATGGAAGTAAGTTTTTCCTGAGGAACAAAGGGGTTGGTTGTCGGATT
>JAHWXV010232978.1:0-15487 GCA_024586415.1 Phrixothrix hirtus | reverse complement strand
GCCCCCCCCCCCCCGATCCGGGTTTTGCTATAAACAATGGGATATGAACGTTTTCCGATCGCCATTAGTTATTACCAGAACAATCGGCAAAGTTGATGTATATTTACTATCGAACGCTTTTCATTTTAAACATGCGTACATAACTGTACCCTTAAAAGGAGTATGAGAAGGTCTCTGAACGTTTTTAAATTCCTTCTTCTACGCTACGACATAGAATTAACTACCTATTTCATTAATACTAATTTAAATTACCTAGTGCTGATCTCCATATATCCTTCATGCCAACCAATATAAATTGCATGACACAGACGATCAAAACACATAATAACACACTGTGTTTGCATGTTAAAGTATTGTACAGAGTTGCAAATATATGTATAAAATTGCATGTTTGTTTATTTAACCTAGAATTTGCCTAGCTATTCCGGCAGAAGTAAAACATATAGAATTAGTACTATATACAGCTATACTCGAAAGTAGCTATACAACGCCATTGCATATTGGACTTCTTATTAACTACGAGCCCGTTCGAATCCACCCACAAACCTCCGACTGAAAATAAAGCTGGCTGAAGGCCAATTGGACTATAAATTAGTTCAACATACACTTATCTTATGCCGACCTTAAGTCATAAAGGTTAGAGCTTGACCTATCCACCTTAATGCAAATAATTAACCGAGAGGTCATCGCAGCAGGTCACTCCTGACATTTTAAAGTTCACTCTCGCATTTCTAAAAGGAAGCGCATTGTATGTCACAGTCGGAATAGCCACCCCAACACCAGAAACCGCCAGACAAGGCTTGCTACAGGGATCGCCTTTATCACCATTAATATTCAATATTCTAATAAATGACATACCACAAGTCGTAAAAGAGAAGAGAATTAAAATATTCCAATATGAAGATGACACTGTCATACCATCTGCTCACCACCAAAACCCAGCGGCAAGAGGCAAACAAGTCAGAGGAGGTAAGGTCATAAAGAAATACTTAAAGGAATGGAAAATACGTCTTAATCAGGAAAAATCAGAAATAATAAAATTCACCAACAAGAGGGAGGTCCAATCTTCTGGGGCGACACAGTATTCAAAAAGTAGGGACGTAATTAGGAATAAAACTAGACACAGATTTGCGCCTGAAACACCACACTAAAATGACAGCAAAAATAGCAAAACAAAACGCACTGAAACTCTACTGGGTTATAGGCACAAAAAGTATACTAAAATTAGAAACCAAACTAAAGATAGTAAAGACCATTCTGATCCCTGCCCTAACAATATAATATGTTGCTGTTAATTTTGTTCACAGCATTGTATTAAATTCTAAAGGAATTATAAATACTTTCAATACTTAAATTATCCTAATAATGGTTACAGCGCGCCTTTTAAAACTGGATCATAAGATTGTATTTCTAATTCAATTCATTTGGTCGATATTGACTTAGCTCTTTCAGTCGGCACCATTACATAAAATACCTATTAATTACATAGATGACGTTGATAAATTATTGAGATCTGCTTTCATGGAGATACTTAATTTACCCAGCGCTGTCCCAAATGCCATTTTGTGGACTTGATTTATTGATTTGGGAATTTTATATAACTCATTAATATTGAAAACAAATTATTAAGCATTGATGTCATTTATATACGTGGATCACGAAATTTTGACTACCAAATTACTATATGTTTATAAAAACTATAGATTATGTAAAAAAACAGCAAGGTAGCAGAAATTGTGTTTAGTTATGAACAAGGGAAGTTAATATCTGGTTATTTATTAATAATAATACGTTTATTTAACCACGTTACACATTGGTGTTAGTAACAGATCAGCAAAAATGTAACAATAGTTGTAATTAATAAAAACTATAAAGGTACAGATTAGTCAAAATAAATATACATATAAGTAAACATTTAGATACTAATAAAATCAGAACTAGTTATGGAGGAGTTTAGATATTCATTTACGCTATAATAACAACGTCTACAAAGAAACACTTTAATAAGTGTCTTGAAGACCTTTGTTTCTAAATATTTGACTTCACGTGGAAGCTTGTTGTATACATTCAAGTTTAAAGCGTTATTTAAAGATTTTTCAAGTCTGAGCTGAGGTAGCCTAGCAAAGTTAACATATCTTGTGCCATATTTATGTTCGTCACGTTATCGTAATAATTTATTCTTATCCTTATGAATTTCTAATAAGGTCGTCATTAAATATAAACAAGGCAACGTTAGAATGCTAAGCGTGGTACAAAGCTTTCTACAAGACTCATTGAAACTTGCACCTACAAGAGTCCTAATGGCCATTTTTTGTAGGCACAAAACTTTGCCAGCTTTATGAGAATTTCCCCACAATAGTATACCATAATTAATATGAGGTTGAAAAAGGGAAGATAGGAAATTCTTAACAAGCCAAAGCTAAGTAGTCATTTCAATTTTCTTAATAAAAACAATACACCAACGAGTTTTCGACAAAGATTGGTAACATGAGCTGACCAATTGGGGCTATCGTCTAAGGCTATTCCAAAAAGTGTAACCTTTACACTTTTTAAGAACGTAATATTTGTAGAAAACACGACTCGTTTAGTGTTATTGTTATTAAAACATAATTTGTTAGCAAGAAACCACTCTTCCGTTTGTTTGAGGGTTTGGCGTGATAATCATGATAAGTAACTCAGGTCTTTGTGAGTAGTTAGAATGCTAGTGTCATGAGCAAATTGAATGCATTTAGCAGGAGTTAAGTTATAATAAAGATCATTGATGAAGATGATAAATAATAAAGGTCCAAGAACTGAACATTGCGGCACACCATGACGTACAAGTTTCATCTCAGAGAACTTGTTGTTCGAAAACACACTGTTTTCTGTCAATCAAATAAGATCTAAAAAAATTAATAGATAGGTCACTCAATTCATAATAACGTAACTTATTGATTAGGATGTCATAATTCAAAAATCAAAGGCCTTGGTAAGATCACATAGAATCACCTCCGAATAACAACCCTTTTGAAAACAGTCGATTATGAAGTTCACAACTTTACGTTTGGATGGTATTTTTATATTTGCGAAAACCAAATTGTGCAGGGTTTAACAATGATCTGTCCTCAACGTTAGTTGATAATCTGTGTTTTATTGTAGTCTCTAAAATTTTACCAAAAATAGTGGTAATGGAAATTGGGCGAATTCCCCATGTCGTTTGGATCACCTTTCTTAAATAAGGGGTGAACTTTAGAAATTTTCAATGGCTTACGAAAAATGCCACTTCTAAGAGACACATTGAAACTAGCAGTTAAAGGATAGACAATTAAATTTGTTACTGATTTGACAATTTTACTAGTGATATCGTAAATATCCGAGCAATTTGAACTTTTTATGTGCAAAATAGAATTATGTACTTCCATAACTGTAACAGGCTCTAAAAGAAAAGAATGGGTATGTAAAAGGACATTTTTGAGCATATCAGTTACATTTCATGTTGAACTAAAGCTATATTTCATAGCTGTTTCTGCAACTGAAGCAAGGAAAGCGTTAAAACTGTCAGAATCTATGTCACAATATGATTTGTATGAAGGTTTATTATTCCTTAAATGATTTATCAGCCTCCAACTGTCTTTTGCTCTATTATAGACTGGCCAGTAAAACTATCAAATTTAGATTTTTTTGCTCTAACAATTTCTAGTCGGTAAATATTTTTAATGGGACGGTAATTATTTAAATCATGCAAAGTTTTACTACAAAGATAAATTATTTTAAGAGCACATAATCTATCTCTCGTGAGTCTAAGATCGTCATTTGACCAATTTAATTGACGTTCACTGTCAATCTTACAATTTCTTAAAGGAAAGAATTTGCCAAAGCCCTCTTGAAAGACTTTGATAAGAAGAGTTGATAAGCAGTTGGCATCATAATTATAATGATCAAAAATGGTCCAGTTAAACTCAGATAAAGAATTTTGAAAATTAGTTAAACCTTTTTTAGTGAATCGTCTACGAAGACTTTGAAGTTTATATTCCGGTTTACAATCAATTACCATCGATTGGCAATAAGGATCTAGCAGGCATGGAACTAGAACAGCTGTAGAGAAATAATTTGAGTTTAAATTAGTAATGATGTTGTCGATACAACTGGAAGGGTAAGGAGTTACCATGCTATAATTACTTATAGCAATCTCTAATCCGAAGGAAGAAAAAAGAGATACAAGATCTATTTGAATTATCTAAAAAATCGATATTTAAATCATCCATACTGATTACCTTGTTAAAATTTATAAATGCATTACTTAAAATTATCTCAAAATTATGTAAAAATACTTGAAAATCTCCCCCACAGGGGCGATACCGTGAGATAATTACAATTTTAGCTGGAAATAATACGATCCCACAAAATTCAGCATGCATGTTTACATTGTGTGAACTGAAATCAATTAATTTGTACTCTACATCATCTTGAACTAATGTCGCAACTCCTCCATGTATTTATACGGACCTACAAAAAAAACAAGCAAGCTTATAACCTGAAATATCAATAGTTTTTAAAATATTATATGAAATCCAATGTTCTGATAAACAAACCACATTAAAACAAAATGTTTCTAGAAACAAAGATAATAGATCAATTTTGTTAGTCAAGTACTGTATATTAAGATGAAATAATTTAATATTATTTTCAAAAGTATAAAAATCTCTAAGTTTAGGTTTCGTCAGAAACATAGGTAATGTTCTTAAATACTAAGTTTTTATTTGCGGAGTATGTTCTGGGTAAAAAAGATGGATTCACTTTAACACTTATGGGCCAAGTAGATTTAGAACATCTTTTTCATAAGGTTCATTCGCACAAATCTTAAAAGATGAATAATTGGCTGGAAATTTTGAATTAAGTTTAAGTAGTCAATAACATTCTGGGGACTAGTGTCAGGACAAAGCCCATAAACGTGAAAAGATTTTATTCTTGATGCTAGCTTTAAGACCACACCATTACCCTCAATTTCGTGTGTTCCAATAATTTGTCTGCTTTTCTTTTTGCGAGAAAACGTATTCTTCTCTTTATCATTTTCTAGAACTTATTTAAAATTATGCGCTTGTCAATTTTTAATTGCGTATGAGTCCTCTAACGAGAATTGGAAGTTTTTTTGAACTAATTGGAGATTGATCAATAATAGAACTCCCAGTTTGTTTTTGAGGAATCGTATTTACTTTATAATTGTTATTGTAAATAACATTGTGCTTAAGTCTATCAGTACTATGTGATAAGCAGTATTTAGAATTTTCACACATTGAATTAATGTATTTGTTTAACATTGCTATTTTATCACGTAACTCTCTGGTAGTAGAATTTTTTTGTTTTATAATATAAAGAAAAATACGTCTATCAATTTTACGATCTGAACCACTTGATATATTTTCAACTACATCAAAGAAATCAAAACCAATATTATCAGTGCCAGTGCCGTCTTTAGTAAACGAGTTTTTTCACAGTATAAAATCTCTTTCTTAGACACAAAGCTAACGTTAGTACTGAACTTAGCACAATTTAAGTGATAAAGATTATTACAATCACCACATTTTAAACTATTCACGATCTTCTTATTACATATCCTACAGAACGTATTTAACGACGGTAGTGCACTCGCGGCCATGCTTATATACATATACTGTAGGTAAAGGTGCTTCTCATCTTCAAAAGCACCAACAGAGCGATCATCGCATGATCGATAAAATTGGTTTATAATCTTCGGGGCGGGTTGTTTTTCTTATGAAGATGAATTTTAATAGTATTGTATTATAGCGTATACTGGATGAAGGTTTTTCTACGATCTTCTGTGGATCAAGCTGCGGAGCACCAGAAACCGTGAATAATGTACTGGCTATATAGTTGATCGTAGTGGTTTGAACGTCAAGTAGTTGGTATTGCAAATTGGCATGGGAGATACATGCCGAATTTCAATACCCTTACCACTTCTCTTTCTACTCTAACGAAGAAGAACGCATTCTTTCAACTAGATAAATAATTGTCTAGTGTCTGCCCCTATTTTCCCCTGTCTCATTTTCCTTTGCCATTTTCAATACCAGTTCATGCTCATTAAGTCATTATATAGGCTTTGGTACTGTAGTATCTCAGAAGCAAGTTGTCGGATAAGAATTTATAGCGCAAATTAGTTCAACTTAAGAGAAAAGGAGTATCTGATGGTTTTTGGGTCATTTAAAAAATTCCAATTGTGCAAATTCACTGGGACTGAGGATTACCATTAATTGATCTGGCTGAACAGATACCAGAAACCTGCAGGACGATTAGCTTGATCGACTGTGTATCTAAAGCAATATGACTTCGGTGTGATATATAGGAAAGTTAAAGACAACATCACTCCTGATTTGTCGCATTCTGTTCAACTGCCTAATCTACGTTAATCTATACTGCTGCAATCAACGTCAATTTCCGACAAAAACTACTAATGTCTGAATAGATACTATAAATGGCGCGTATATGAGTATAGTATCTATAAGCATTTCTTACATAAAGACGCTAACCTTTTTTCACATACCCATCGGGAAGTAGCTGTACCGAAAGTTTCCCTCCTCATTTTGATACCAAAGAATTACGACGTGTAAACTACGAACAGCTCGATATTTTTAAAGCGTATGGCCGACTATTAGTTTATACTTTTCGTCAAAAATCTATCAGAATAATGTAAAGTACAGCAGAAGTTGTCAAACCTATCAGCGACTTAAGGCTTTGTTCGGGCTAATACGGCGTTTCGTAATCACATAATTAATAAAAGGGTTAATTGGAACTGTAATAACTAATAAAAATGTTTATGTTAAATTTAGCATTTATTTTTGTACTTTTTATCTTGACGGTAATATGTCTACAACTCGGCTCATACAAGACTTAAAGTATAAGGAAAAGCTAATACCTTAAGCTGCAGATAATGTTACTCATACCTGCATTGTTCGTTATGATATTTCTAAACTCGAGCGAAGGTCTTTAACTTTCGCAACGGCAATTAATACAAATTGAAGAATCTTTACTTAAAAATAGATTTCAAAGAAAGTAATTATGTTACGTTAAATTGTAGATATTTACAAATTATTTTCTATTAATGTAAGAATTATTGAAGTAATTCATAATTAATTAATACGTTCCCTAAGGTAGAAAGAAACATATTTACAATATTCAAACCCACTTTATACATAATCCAATAGACTGAGTAATAAGTTGCTTCAGGCTCACTCACTCCGCGCGCTTAACCACATAGATATTGGCAAATACGTTTCATGAATCTTGTAGTTCTTTTACGTCGCTCATCAAAGGAATATACTTATATCTCGGCCATGTCTGGTATCTTCTCGATATTTGTTCCGCTTAGGGTCTTCTCTAGTTAACTCCCTAGAAAAAATCTTTTCTTGGTTTTTAGTACATCACCTTGGATAATATCTGACAGTGGGGTCCACGACTAACCTTTCATGAACCTGTGTAATCAATACAGAACGTAAATACTGCTCACTACAAAATGCTGTTCTCAAGAAGAGCCCTAAATGCCTCAGTGTGTTGAATACTGTGTTGTCCTCGTACTTAGAAAAAAGTCGTCACTCTTGGGAAACAAACAAGTGTAAGGTTGCCTACTTCGTACAGAAAAACACGAAGCAATTGGCTCTACGCAATTTTTTAATTTCTTCTCTCATGAGTATGTTCTATACGGTGACACTTTGGACAAACTTCCTGTAGAAAACAAACTTCTAACGGATTCCAATCATTCGGAAACCGCTAAAAATTAAAACTATCCGTTATTTTACGCTGATATCAATCGCTGCCTGCTATGAACTTGTCTATGCAACTCTTGTGCTTACAATATTCTTCTCTGTCCTCCATTGTTTGCACACGAGAACCAGGTTTAAGGAGGATTGTAATGTGTATCTAATAGTTAGCTCCAAATACAATGTCCGTTTAAAATATTTTACATCTACGAAATTCTCGATAAACCTACGAGTTATATGATGTACTTCAAAGTCATGGCATATTTCTCATTTTAAAAAGGTGTGTATCTCCCACTGTTACAACAATTTTCTTCTATTTAGTACTATTAGCTTTTTTTCAAATCTCTTTATTTCACTTTTCAAATTTTGATGTCAAACTGTAGCTAATCCTTTGTGATACTCAGCATAGATTTAAATAGTATTGTTGCTGAAATAATAGTTTAGGATTCAATTTTTAGATAAACTGTTTAACTTTAGTACCTGTTCTTGAGGTATTTACCTGCTTTGCTAATAATTTTATATTATTTACGTTGTCCGTCGTTTAGTATCATTGCCATTCTATTTACATGACTTGCGTCTATATCTTATCCTTATATGATTGACTAACATCGCCATTTCATGGCGATTATTCAAATTGCTTGAAAAATATACAACTGTAATGTTAGTTGGGTATTAATTTTGAAGTTTTCTTACGACTTTGACTTAGTCTCATTTCTCCAATAATACTTCTCTGCTCTAGCGAGTCGATATCTTCGTTGCCTGTCTATTTTATCTAAGTGTCCTTATATTTGAGCTTTATTCTGAAGGATGGCGTCAACGAAATTTTTAAAACCATATTGTATTTTCGTCAGTGTTCAGTATGTCTACTTCTAGAACATGACTCTTGCAAAGTTCTTAGTATAAGTGGGAAACAGCTGTTCCATCTTTTCTGAACGGTTTTAAGAAGTTTGTCATTCCTCCACTAATTCTTCTTGAACTTCTCTATTTTGTTTGTGAACATCGTTTTTTGAGTTGAGCATGATTCGTTTAATTATACACGCGATTGTTTTTTGTAGTATATTGGTGTTAGCTATGGTAGCTTCACCGACCTCTAGTCACCATCTGATAACTATATAGTACCGATTTATGCTGCTTTGTTTGGGCTTTCATGATGAATCTGAGCAACAATTTCTAACAGGGGATTCATAATTCTCTAGGCATTTTTGCTATATCATTAGTACCTTGCCGAGGGTATGAATAAAAGAGGTTTTTCATATGATTTATTTAAATTTTTGATTTGGATTTTGAAACTTCGGCTATCCTCTAGAGAAATAATTTTTTTGTTACGTCGTTTTTACGTCATTTCGCCTATTATGTTCATTTCGAATAAAGAATTTTTTTCTAAATTTTGGTTGAAAGGATTGACGTTATAATACACAATTTCTATTATTTAAGACAAGTTTTGGAAGAGATGGGCGATAGAATTGTTGAAATAACATTAGGAGATCGCCTACTTTATTTAAATGAAGAATTTACAGATCCGCCTGGGTACCTAATGAGTGTTGCTTTTTGGGAATATGAACTATAAATATGATTTAGGAACTTGTATAAAAATTATAAGTATAGCTATCCAGAATTGCTTGTGATTTTTTAACCTCCTTTGGCAAACACATTTCAATTGCCGAAACAGTTTAATAACGCATATTTGAGCGGGTACGTATCTTCATTGTTAACTGATTAGCTTATCGATTTTGTGGAGTTCCGTTATTATTTGGAAGGTTTTGCAATGAATGGTTTCCGCAGATAAAGATTTGAATGGGCTTCGGAATTGTATGACAACCCTTGGTGACATCAAACAATCCGCTCTAATGAAATAATTACTATTCTTCTCAACAATACGAGTATAGTTCAAAAGATTTATTAATAAGATCCTACCATTCTTGCTCTATAAGTTAATCAACAGATAAATATATGTTTATCAGTAGACACACCGAACTAACGACGTCATCTGTGAATAATTTAATGTTTACTTCCTCACCTTAGTTTTACGTAATACCCAAATACCTTCTGCTGCGAATTTAAAAAATTGAATTGCGTAATCAAATACCCAATACTTTATTTGATGGGACAAATAATATCGAAGGGACTAATAATTACTTTCGAACTTCAAACCAAACTTTCACTCTGACTCTGAACTTATTTAATTTTGTAATAACAATACACAAAATGGGATTAATAAACACTCAGTTAACTTCTCTTATTGAGGATATTATTTTTAAAATAATTAGGCAAACAAAAGCACAGTTACAGGAAGTAATAATGTAGACATTCTGACAATTAGTTTTTGTGCGGTTTTTACTTCTTTGCAACCCGCATTTACTTAGCTTCCGCTTAATCAACAAAGGAATTCCTTCGATGAGGAAGAACGCTTATGTTATCTCTATTTCTAAAATACCAAATTCAAAAGAATAAAGCACCTTTGCCCTATCAGCATTTACCCTACTTTCTCAAAGATCTTAGAAAGGATCATGCTAATCCAATTCAAAACTCAATTAAAACAATTTATGATCATACATATAGAACAATCTGGTTGGATGCATATGCATTTAATCATATTAACCCTTAGTGTACTGACGGTACTTTTAAGTACTCTGAATTCTTAGACCAGCTAAATCTCAAGAAGTAAAATATTAAAGATTTGAATCCGAAAACTTAAATCTAATACCTCCAATATTAGTTATAATACTAATAGTTGATATTATAATATTATTTTTTTTATTTTGCTCTGTCTATTGTAAATGGTACTTAAACGTACCAATGGCAAACAAATAAACTGCAATTAACAAAAATATTATAGAACGGAAACATTTTATTCAAAACAGAAAATCTTTTAAATTATAAAAGTATGCATTACATTCAAAATTTAGACATGGAAAAATATATTAGTAGATAGAATAGGCCGGTTCTGGGACCTCACCTCCTACCCCTAGCATTATACTCTGGTAATATAGCTGTCTCTCTCTAACACATGGGTTTATATGCAGCTATTTCACCATAAGCAGATATGGTACCAACATCGATGAAAGAAAGTCACTAGATTTAGTTATAAAACCAGATTCCAGGGAATTTTCGAGGGGTGCCACCAGATTTAGTTATAATATTTATATGAGAAGGATGGCACCAGATTTAGAGGGAAATTTGAAAAATATCTAACCCACAAAATTGAGGAAAATGAAGGTTTTTCATGCAACTGCGAGGTTAGAAAGCTCGTTTTAACGATGCTTCTAGGCCATTTTCGATCCCTCGTAAAGGAACACACAATTTCATCCTGGCTATTTTAAATATATTAGAGGAACAATAGGCTAGGTGATACTACATAAACTAGGATCTGAATCACGCCCATGAACACCTTAATTAGGGACTACTTTTATAATCCGCCTCGTAGTACTACAAATATGGCACATTCATCCTTCACGCCTCAGTTGGGATATTTTTGAATTATTCCGCAATGGATTGTGGCAAATCTGACATCAGGGTATAAGGAGGCAAGACAGCGCGGCCACCTCATTTCATATTCTTAGTTTGTGCTGACAATTTCAAATCGAAAATGTTTACGTGTGAATCTTATGATAGACAGTTTTCTCGGAAAGATAATTTATTAGGACATTAGCAGGGTTATTGCAAATCACCAGCAAATTTGTGTAAAATATTTGGAATTATTTTAACCAGTCAGGACATTTCGAGAATCATCGGAGAGAGAAGCATGGTTTAAGAAAAAGAAAGGTGCCAACCGATGTATTAATACAATCTTCCAGCTCTAAGGGAGCTCGTGTTGACAACAATGCTGAAAATGATACTCCGAAGCAAGATGCGGTGAAATGTGATCAGTGTGAAGTGTACATTCTGAAAAGATATATAGTGCAACATAATAGAGGCCTGGAACATACGAATAAACTATGTGTGACAACGGGTGCGGGGATTTCATTAGTAAACCACGCGTTTAAAAACAAAATTGCTATATACCGTATCACTCCAGACGATAAAAAAAACTGTCTATCCCAAGATTCGCACGTAAACATTTTCGATTTGAAATTGTCAGCACAAACTAAGAATACGAAATGAGGTGGCCGCGCTCTCTTGCCTCCTTATACCCTGATGTCAGATTTTCCACAATCCATTGCGGAATAATTCAAAAATGTCCCGACTGAGGCGTGGAGGATGAATGTGCCATATTTGTAGTACTACGCGGCGGATTGTAAAAGTTGTCCCTAATTAAGGTGTTCGTGGGGGTGATTCAGATCCTAGTTTATGTATTATTACTTAGCCTGTTGTTCCTCTAATATATTTAAAATATCCAGCATGAAATTGTGTGTTCCTTTACGAGGGATCGAAAATGGCCTAGAAGCATCGTTAAGACGAGATTGCAGTTATATCTATGACCATCATTCTCCTCAATTTTGTGGGTTAGATATTTTTCAAATTTCCCTCTAAATCTATAAGTTTCTGCAACATCCGGCATTTGCACTATTATGTAGTATTCCTCCACGTGATCTATTGCTCCTTCGATACATTGAAAATAGCTAGCATGAAATTGTGTGTTTCTTTACGGAGGATCAAAAATGGCCTAGATGCATTGTTAAGACGAGCTTGCAAACCTCGCAGTTGAATCAAAAACCTTCATTTTCCTCAATTTTGTGGGTTAGATATTTTCAAATTTCCTTCTAAATCTGGTGTCATCCTTCTCATATAAATCTAAAATCCCCTAGAATCTGGTCTTATAACTAAATCTAGTGACTTTCTTTCATCAATGTTGGTAGCATACCTGCTTAAAGTGAGATAGCTGCATATAAACCCATGTGTTAGAGAGAGACAGTTATATTACCAGAGTATAATGCTAGAGGTGAGGAGGTGAGGTCCAAGAACCGACTTATTCTATCTACATATATTGAAACTGTCAATAACACTCCTACAGAACGGAATCATTTTAGTTAAAATAGAAAAATTACAAGCGTTTTAAATTTTATATTTAAAATTCATGTATCTACTTCATGATATTCCGAGAACAGTTCTTTTTTTCATTTATGCATAAGTTCACACCCCATGCGCAACACATGGAATTTGGTTTGGATTGAATCGCTTTTGCAGTGCAAGTTTCACTTCGTAGCCGTTTATTTGTAAAGATGATTCAGTGCGTTCCTTGCTTACTAAGGCGTATACTTGTAGAAGTGATGTAATTAAACCGTCTTCTTTTTTGTACAGATGATTGGGATGATCGCTTTCTCTTCTTTAGTTGCTTAGCAAGTAATCCAAGTGTTACCTGTCTTCGAAAACTCAACAGGGTGCGTAGCTGATCATGGTGTTCAACTCTGTCCATATAACTATTATAATCTTTAATTATTGTAGGTAGTTCCATGTTTACTACTTTACTATCTTTCTCCTTCTAGAAACTTGTTTTTTCGTTACCATAAAAATTTGAAGCCAAAGTTACAACTTTATTGTCTTTCTACTTGAAAAAGCTGATATCTGTGTTGGATATTTTGCAATCATAATCTCCTCATTTTAGATGCTTCTTGAGTTTTAAATTTTTTGGACTACAATTCCGATTAGCCCTTATAATGGAATACGCAAGCATATTTTCCATCTTTAACTTTTCAATCGTATTTAACAGCTCTTCATCTATAATAGGGCCCTTCCTAACATATTCATTACTTGATTCCATTTTAGCATAGGTACTTGAAAGTACCTCACAAAGAATTGCTTTTGGTAAGATGATACACTTTTCTTCTAATACCTCTGTTCTTTCAAACTTGCCGTTATTTTTACATCTTGCTGTTGGAGTAGCACATTACATTCATTTATTTTTTCAAGCCCATTTTCCTATTGATCTTCATATATTTTTTGTTTTGTACCATAATACTATGCAGTACTGATTCATACGATTTATCTTTTGCAGTGTTTGTCCCATCTTGTTTTTTATAAGACGTGAACAAGGAAGTCATGTATAAATTTTAGAACTATTAGATTTCCACATAATTTTAAAAAAACTTACACTAATATCCGCCTATTTTATATGATAAGTATTATTGCTTAATTTACATATCATCCATTCGCCGTATCTACTGCATTTGCGGTTGGACGTATGACACACTCAACTATACAGCATAATTAATGTACTATTATGACTAAACCAATGTAAATAGATTAAAAACACAAAAAACTCATGTTTTGCTAGGCATGCAAACTAATATCGTAGTTGCTGGAATATTTAAAGAAACGTCTTTTCTAGACTTCCAAATTAATCAATCGAGGAAATTTTGAAACGAACGTTTGTAGGCATATTTTAATGTGTTTTCTTAAGGTAATTAATTTGAAATTACATAAAACTATACTTCATGGGAGCTTTATCTTCTAAACCGGAAACGCAGTGCAATAATGGTTGGAACCAAACATAATTAAAGAATCATTTTTAATCAATCTTATTGTGTTTTACACTTTACTCATCTATGGATACTAGATTATAAAAATGTTATTTATTTTAAGTTTTAACTTCAAAAATATATTTCTTACGCACTCCTAAAAGCGTAATGTGTCTTTGCAAAATTAAAACACTTTATTTGTCTTGATAAAAATTAACATCTTATTTAATGTTTAACTTTCCTAACAAGACCTGAAAGAACACTGTACTATCTATGGCTAAATTAAAGTAAACTTTATATGAATTTGAAATAGTATCGGCTACTTAAAATAGTTATCGTTGACAGTGTATTTTCTATATGGGCGAAAACTTTGAAATATTCTTATTAAAATTTGTATATTATATAACATACCACGGCTGCAGATAAATTGAACATGCTTTACCACTTCCCATTTTATAAGTATGTAAGAAGTTTCTTCAGAAGTTTGATGCAGAAAATTCAATTTTAGTTTTAAACTTGTTTAGTAATACGGCGGTTAATGTGTATCTGAAGTCTTGGTAATCCAATTTTACTTTCAATAAGGTTATGTCAAGTAAAATTATGTGACATGCTTCAAATTACATATTTGAACCATGTAAATAATTATAATATTTTTCAAAATATATTAATAATGTATTACCCTATAGTTCTATAAATTATATGCATACGTATATTTATATAGACCATAAATTCCTAAATATGATAAAATCGTTGCTTAGACCGAAAGAATGCATAACCCACCAATTGTTTTATAAACTGATGTGAGATATATATTATTAGGCAGAACGCTAACGCGGTTGACAATAATTTTATGTTTTCTAAGGTATATTCGTATTATTTTATTACTAATATCCGCTTCTATATATTATTTGTAGTACTTGAAACTGGTTGAAAGTTACTGAAATTAACTTCATCACATTTTCATATCTCTATGCATATTGAAACATTTGGGTTGCTCAAGGACATGAACACAAAATCTTTAACACGACTGATCTATATATTACTGCCTTAAACCTTTCAGCCAATGCACTAAGATAGAATAATTTCCTACGTTAGTTATTTATTTTACAAGCTATTCAATAATAGTATTAATACCGCAAATCCCTTTATATTAAATCTAGCATTAATATTGCTTTCAAAACGGCTATATATTACTAATAAATTAGTTGTGTTCAATGAAATATCAATAAAGCATCCATAAAGTATAGCAAATAAAAATCTGGCGTGAGGCAACATACGACTTTCTCTTACTCATTTGAAATTTAATTTGAATTTATTGACGTTAGTTACTTACCTAAAATT
>JAHWXV010232923.1:0-18664 GCA_024586415.1 Phrixothrix hirtus | reverse complement strand
AAATTACTAATATATATACAAATATATATATATATATATATATATATATATATATATATATATATATAACGACGTAATGTTATAATGTACATAAGAAATTGCCACAACGTTGGGTGAGAGCGGCACCCATATGGTTTTCTGTATGTTACTCTGTCAACGGTCTGCGCATCAAATTTTGTACATTTTTTGATAACTTAAACAGTTGTGTATTGGTACACAGCGATTTTCGCATACGCACTCTTTAATTGCATCAATATCATTCGCGGATGTGCATGAAGTCCAGTTTTGGGTTTGATTTGAACACTGCTGTACTGTTGTCATATTTTGGCCTTGCACAAGTTGCGATTCACTATCACAAAAATCGCATAACTGTTTAGATTTCTTTTGCCCATTAAACCAGTTTAACCGCCATTTGATATCTGTATAGCTCTTAACTTCGGAATGTAATGTCGCTGGATCTTCAAGCTAAAACCAGGGAACTAGGGAACGTTACTTTTCTGACCTCCTCTTGTAGTACATTTATTAAGTTGTCAAGGATTCGGTTAAACAAACGATTCTTGTTGGTTTACAAAAAAGGAATATCGATGCAATTTCAATTTTCTTCTATGGCGTGGGCTACTGTAGGGATAACTAAGACCCCCTTTAGACGAAAAGAGGAAATAAGTATGAGTTTGCAAAGAAATTGGAAGGTAGGAATAAGCAGAAATACTACCCCGGTATTCATTTCAGAGGATATGTCTTTATCGGCTCAGGAAACCGGAATTACAGTAGGCGACTCTGGGATCGAACCCAAGACTCATTGAACCATCCTAGCTCGGTATTGGTTTACGATATATATGGCTATTAAAAAACGAAATTTTCGCCAAAAGTATGGTTTACTATTATAATCCTACAACTTCGCTTCAATATATTTCCCTCCCATAACTATGCACTATAGCATACGAATTTTTCATTATTGGCAACAAATTATTTTAACAGTGCCGCCATTTTCTCCTTTACACCGTCTAGACTTTGAAAATGGGTTACCTTTAATGCGGCAGGCGAAAGTTGCATGGAGCTAAATTCGTTGAACTAGCACTGAGGTCATTTTATAGGCTGGAAACTATTTTAGGAAGGGGGCATTGTGATAAAATTGGACCTTTTCTTTCTCGTTTGTTCGCTAAACTTTGTTAAAACTTCTAGGTAATACAGCTCATTAATTGTTTGAACCAATACTAGCAACAAGATTGCGCGTGTCTCTCTTCAATCGTTACTCACAGATCGACTATTAACGACAGCGAACTCGGTTAATCGCGTCCTTCCCGACAGTTTATGGTCATTCAACTTGCACGTGCTCTACGTTTTTATAAGTATACCACATACAGGACGGCAAAGCTTGTTATTTAATTGCCACAGCTCGTATAAACCAAGGAGAGTTCATTATAAATACCATCAAACTACTGCTTCTACTACTACTACTACTACCGTAGAATAAATCAAATGCGTAGGATAAGAAGGTTTTAAATAGAATTATTTAGGGAAGATAATATTGAAATTAGACTTGCAGAGAAGATGTGGATCTCCAAGCAAGAATGTTGAGCGCTTGAAAATTTGACGCCTTTTATAGTAATAATTATTTAAAGATACCCCGCATATGATGTCATTTACGGATAATATCCTATTATCCGCTCTTAGGTTCACATCTTTTATAAAATTAAGAATTCTAAAAATATTTTAAAACATTCTTAATTATTTTACATTGACAAGAAAAAGTGGCTACATTTTAAATAAGCTGTATTTAATTAGCTCAAAACAAACGTGCAGTTTAAAACGCATGATATCACGCAAGTAAAGTCCGAGGTTATGACGTTTCAAGTCAAGGGCGACTGTATATGTCGAAATGATCAAGAAGTACATATTTTGACAAATTAAGCACGTTTTCAACCATCGCTTTGTCTTAATTTAAACATTTCTCAAACGCGATTCCTTGTTTCAATAGGTAGTTCGACAAAACTATCTAGTGCCGTGATTAGTTTCCGCCTACGAATTGAAATTATAACTGAGGCTAAAGGAGTCTTCGGTTGTAATAACATGTGTCAAATACTAATACAGATTCCGTGATGGAATAGTAAATATAAGTGCAAATTAGGTAGTCCTACTGTAATTGTATTTTTATTCTGAATAAAGGTGTTTGATTTAACTATCCCGTAGTGGAAACTTATATGAACGATGAATGATGAACCTCTTGGCAGGCGATGTACTAAGGTAATCAAACCTCTTTACACTTACTTACTTACTTACCTCGATACGGTTGTTTTAAAGGAGCCCCGTGTCTCAGAATCTTACCTCCCCCTGTGGGTGTGGTTTTTTGTTGGGGGATGTGGTTAGTGAGCGCCTTATAGACCTAAAGGGTGATGAATTTGTTAAGTCTTCATCAGCTTTGAGTATGTCTTTGGGAGTTTTGTGTAGACGAAGAATTTTGGAATTATAGACTACCAAAAGTTTGATGAGTGTGTTTTGCTTGTGCGTAGTCTTTTGTGTGTTTTATTATTACTTTTGAGATCTTTGGAATATTTGTGTCTTTGTGCAAATCATGATTTCTAATAAACCACGGAGCATCAAAAGTAATTCTTAGAACCCGGTTCTGAAGGACCTGAATTTTATTTAGATGAGTCGGTGCGGCGTAGCCCCACACAGGCGCAGCGTATAGCAATAGTGATCTAATTATTGCTGTGTATATTTTTAGTTTGCTGTAGGGTTTGAGTTGACTTTGTCGTGACAGTAGTGGTCTGTGTGTGGTTATTATACCCAAATCTTTTTATGTAGTGTCGTCTATGTGAGCGTCCCATAGTAATTTACGGTCTAAAGTTAGTCCTATGTATTTGAATTTTTCCTTCCAGGGGACGTCAATGCCGTCTATTTTTATTTGTTTTGTCGGTCTGTCATATCTTCTCGTAAAGTAGACTGCTACACATTTGTCTGTGTTTATTTTAATTTGCCAAAGTTTTTATCCATTTTTCAAGATGGTTTATGGCGTTTTGCAGTCTACTTTCGATTGTGCGCGCCTCTTTTGCGGTTGAGAGTAGCGTCGTGTTGTCGGCGTAAGGTACTATGTCTGTGTCTGATGTTTTCGGGATGTCTCGTATGTATAGGTTGAAAAGTACTGTAGAGAGGGGCGATCCTTACGGAACCCCGCTCTCCAGTGGGCGTGTTGTTGATATCGTGTGGTTTAGTTTTACGTTAAATGTCCGTCCCCGTAGGAATGTGTTTATTAGTTATGTCATGGCCGGTGGTATGTTGGTACGTATTAATTTATAAAGTAGTCCGAGATACCAAACTTTGTCGAAGGCCTTCGCTAAGTCGATAAAGATGGCCCCTGTCGATTGTTGTCTGTTGTAGGCAGCCGTAATGTTGTCCACTACTCGTAGTAGTTGATGTGTAGTCGAATATCCTGCCCTGAAACCAAATTGTTCGTTTGGTAACAGTAGTCGTTTAGTCGTCGTAGTATTAGGGTTTCAGTAATTTTGCTCATGGCCGGTAGTAAACTTATTGGTCTATAGACCTGGTGCTTAAGTATTTGCAGCAAAAGTTATCGTATAACTCCGCCCACTATTTCAAGTGAACGAAGTCCCACATTTCTATGGCTCCTCCTATACACGGAGGTTAAGAATGGCCTTGGGCTTCCCTGGACGGTTTTAGGCGTCTTCCCCCTAGGCTCCTAACCCGAAAATCAGGGTGTTGGAGCTGTCCTGAAACAAAGAATACCAATTAGTGGCCTGTTCATGGATAAACGTCTGGATAGTAGGGATACTTAGATCTTCGTGGATTTGCGAATTTCGCATAAACTACGGAGCGTCTGTAGCCATGCGCAAGTACTTGTTTTGGATGACTTGCAGCTCCTCATGTTTGACCTAGCGGCATATCCCCAGACTGTTGCCGCGTAGACCATTGTCGAATGGACGATCGCCTTGTTTTCCAAGGAAAGTCTACCTTGGCGGTTCAACAGACCGTACAATGCTGCCACACCCGCCTTTGCAGGTGATGTACAATGGTCGATGTGGTGTTCCCATGTCATCCAGGAGTCAAATACAACAACCAGGTATCGAACCTCATCCTCCCAAGGATTCGTAATGTCAAACATTTCGATTTCTTGTAGAGGAGGTGTACACATACCCGTAAAGAACACTGCAGTTCTTTTTTCCGCTTTTCTCCACATTCGAAACCAAGTTTCCAACCCAAGAACCCCCGCTTGAAGGTTGCGAAGGGGTAGGTTTGGATTTCGGGATCGGGATAAGATGGCGGTGTCATCGGCGCAAAGCGCGAGCGTCGTGTTTGTCTATCTGGGCAGATCACTGCAGAAAATAGCGTAAAACAAAGGCGTGAGGAGGAAACTTTGCGGAATCCCCGCCTCTACGTTCCTCGGTCGCGAATGACGCCGCTGCATCTTGATTTTAAACGACCTATACTTAAGATAAGACGCAATCAACTAAACGAGCTTCCGAGGAAAGTTTGCTTCCAGCATTTTGGAAGCTTATATGGGCCAATTATTGCACTTTAATTGCAGAACCTTCATACATCCTATTCGTATCGTAAGAAATCCAGATTAAGCAAACCATTTTTAACATCCGCGATATCTAATTTGATGCGAGTTACTTCCGTTATTTTGCCTTATTATCAAACTGTTTCAAATGTTAATCGACGTAATTTTTGATATTGCTAAATTTTCAGAATGTATTTCAAAGTTTACTAAGCGTTTACTTAGCGTACCCATTCTTATACAGACAAGTACATCAGAATCCGTTATCCAAACATGTTTCTTAATTGCTATAATTAACCTTTGTATTTTTAAATACAGGCTTATTTAAGTAAATTAGTATTTAGTTCTAAATCGTTTGATTGGTTATTTAACCAGTTTTGATTTTATGTTGATCTTAATTTTACAATTATATTTATTTATATTTTTTGCACCGACTCTTATTTTATTTATTAGTTTTAAATTACTCCGTACATTGATTTGCAGCTACCAGGTAAGACAATTTTGTAATTTTAAGTTTCAGCGATTAATTATTCAAACAGTGACTAACTGAATGAGTTTTACGCCATAAGTATTGCAATATCCCCAGTGATTTGGAACTCTGGCCTCCAGCCAAAAGTGAAGTGGCGCCCTATTTTACCTTGGTTTTTCATTTTCGGCGCATGAGAACTTAAAAGCTAATTTTTATGCACTTTGACCAATGCCTTCTTCTTAGACAGCTGTGTAACCCTGTAAGTTAGATTGTTACGGCCTCGCCTTGACATTTAACTAATTAATTCTATTTGATTTAAATTTATTTGAAAGTACTCTGTATATAGCGTTAAACAGTTTTTAGTAAGAAATAGGTACGGAATTTTTGGTGTTAAATAACAAATATTCGGTTTTGTTTGGGATTTGAATGGTTACATATTTGTTCTACTGAATAATAATTGTTTCCATTATTTTAACATTTAAAGAAACTGTTTCTTATAATTTATTTGAACAATTTAGAGGGGTTTTTTCATGTAATTTATTCCCCTGTAATATATTGATATTTGGCGTAAATATTTGAAACTATAAATCCTTTCTTTGTAGGTTTAAATTCAATAGAATACAAGTTTGTTATCTGCCACTTTTTTGCTGTTTTTTAGGCGTGAGTTGCTTTGAATTTGCACATTTGATATTTTTTATTATCAATCGCTAGATACACCATGCTGTGCTCTTAAAGTTTCTTCACTTGCTTTTACGGGCGTTGTTCATAATTTGCGCAACGGAGAGCTCTAATTAATCTCCCATTATGCCATTAGTAACCCGCTTCTATTCTATCTTGTTTAACTAGGCCCGTAGGGCCTTGCTTGACTAATTTTGGATATCTTTATGGCATGTGCTCGCCACAAAAGACGACCTTTGTTATAAGATGGTAACAAGACGAATCTATCGTAATTAGGAGAACATCTGCTTGCTGTGAGGATGCACACAAATGTTAAAGGTCGTAAACAATTAAACAATTAGTTACAAATTTCTCAGCGTATGTGCATAGTCTTCGTAATTTATACGTTTCTTGACATTCGATTCTAATGGAACGATGAAATTTGTCCTGAAAATACATGAAATCACTTTAGAAAACTGCCATGTAATTATAAAACATTTTACGTATTAACTACAACTTGTGATACTTTACTATAATTATTTTTTTGTGAAGATGCTATCGGATAATTCCTTGCTGCGTTTTGTTTAATATGTGTTGCTTCGCATTCTAAATTTCACGTTAAATTTATAGGCTTTTAAATATTAAATTCCTTATAAATGTCATTTCGTGTAAACTAAATTAACTATTATATCATGTTTGAATGTACCCGTTATGTAAAATAACTGCGTCAATAATTTTTTAAATGATTTCTTTTACATAACTTGTAGCTTTTCAATTAACATAAGATAAAAGATTTAATTTACGATTTATCTAAAAGAATTATTTTATTTACTTTTAATATACAGTGTAGGTGAAAAACAAGAGTGCCCCAGAAAATATTTCTCTAGAGAAGGATTTTACTGGCAATGTATTTGCGCTATTAATCAATCAATTTATAATCTGTAGTGGTGCAGACATATTTTAAATAGTTACAAGATATCTTGATTACGTACATTGCTCAGCTTCTAATTGTAGGGGATTTTTATATTCAGATTTTATTTACTTAATTTCAATTTAAATTTTTTCGATAAGTAATCTACTGTAAAATTTTATATCTTGTATTAAATTTGACTTATAGAGATTATACTATTTACTGTGATTTCACTTATGATTATTTTATACTTAAGAAAACGTTATATCGCATATAGTACGTACGAGTCCTTAACAAAAATATTTTAGGTCAGCTTTGATCTCTAAAAAGCATTTCAATAATCCTTTTTGCTTGTCAAATGTGTCCTTAACCAGGATATAAATTACTGTTATTATTATGACACTTTATTTTTTTGTATTATTGTTCTGCTATAATTTTTTTTTATTTATTCTTGATGAGAATTCAATAAATGTCCATTTCGCTGTTGACATTGGTTTATACTAATTTATCGTATCCTTCCTTATATTACTTTAAGTGAATTTAGGTTTCTGTAGGTACGATTACTACGGGTCCTGAGCTTAGACTCCGAATAATTATCAGGTTTACATCTTGTCGTTCTGATGTATTCCTATTACTACTGAATAACGTCTGGCGCGCTACTTTTTTTAGGAAACTTTTGACTTAGCGTGAATCGCGGACTTTCGCCGAGAAGATTCTTTATTACTTAGATTACACTATACCCCCCCCCTACTCTACCGCATTATTCCTGAGCTAGTTAACGTGGCAAGATGTTATTAAAATTATTATCGTTAAAAGGTGTACAGCGCTGTTTCGTTTCGCCTTAGGCTTGGGAACTTTAGTTATGGTAAACTCTTACTTATTGGATGTAGGTAATTATTTAAAGAACCGTTAGACATGGCTTTATGTCTTTTTTCCCATTTTCCTCGATTTTCGTGCTTATGGAACCGATTCCGACCTACGTTTGCTTTTTGATTTGGTATTGTCTATTTTATTGAACAAGTTTTTGGAAGAGGACGACTCTTGTTTTACATCGCAGATCTCAGAGGTTTTGAAATGGGTTTAGGAGTTTAGTTTTTAGTTTCAGGCGAATATGTGCCCTTTATGGCAACTATGAAATCGGAGAAGGACGCAATATTTTTTTCGATTTTTTGAAAAAGTTCTTCGAAATCTGTAGTGATAAATTGATTAGTAGTAACCGGAAACCTTCCTATACCGTGAAAATTTTGAACGCATTTGTTGAATAAAATTTTTTGGAACACTTCTTTCGGAACTTCTGCTTTATTATATTGAAATCGTTGCATGCGGCTGTTTGTTCCTTGATAGGTTATCGCGGTTGCCGCCGTTCATGTTAAATCACCGAAGCCTGGCCGATTCTCGTGTATATATTATTATAATTTTAAAACGCCAATTAATTATTCTGGGTTTATTATTGACACGAGGAAATTTCTTATGTAATCTAGCTAACATAATAAATATGCTGTTATCGCACTTAAATATTTAATGCAATTTTAGGCATGGTCAAGTCAGCAGCTGTTCATCCTATCTGGTAGCAGACCGAATGTTCGCGCGAAAATTTGAATTTAGAACACTTTTCTATCATAAAGATTTTTAACGAAGGAATGTAATGGACCAAATATGAGCCATGAACGCTTGTTAAACCATATACAGTGAAGAGTTATATTTACCTTGCTTAGTGAAATTTTAGTCCAAACAATTTAGATGTGGTCGGTTGTTACTGTCAAAATTGGGTATAAGCCCTAGATGACATTTTATCATAACTTTCAAGAGGTTGTGGATTCTTCTTGAACTAAAGTTTCTCTGCGTCAAACCATTTTGAAAGGGGTTACATTATAGTAAATGGTCATAATAAGGGTATAATAGGACGTCACTGTACTTTGACCAATAACCTCAGAAATGACAAGGCAATGATGACTAACAATCACTTAAGAATTGGTATATCGAGGTTTCTAAACGAAACTTGAAGATGGAACTTCATGACGATTGCTTAAAACGAGGTAGTTCGAAGTATGTACTACGCCACTGAATTATGTAATCTTAGACTTCCATGTTTACATAAATGTTAAATAAAATGATTATCAGAGATCGCCGGTACAAAAACGTATAATGTGTTTGCCTTAAAATACTTGAAATATAACAACATAAACTAGTCTAACTTACACGAATAAAAGATTACATCTCAAATAAACGAGTATAATGAATTAAATTAAAAACATAACGTCATAATGGAGTTTTAAGTCAACAATTTTTACAGTTTAGTCATAATCAAGTGGAAAAATTCGGTACCAGTTATGTTATCATGGGATCTCATGTGTGAGGTGACACATGCGTATTTTAACAAATTTTTGTCTGCAATACATATGGGTCACTCTGTATATAGGTGCTTTACAAAATTTAAAATTAAATAATACCTGGTTTTTTGAATTTCTTCAATGTTTGAAGCAACGATCTTGTCGTAATGTCATCACTTCCGGGTTTACTTGGTTTAAATACGTATAAAGAACTTAACATTCGGATAGCACCCATGTTACAGAATTTTGATTAGCTTCAAATTTTGCGGGCCATTTCCTCTTAATTAAGTAATAATATTACTACCTGTTAGTTCTTTATAACGGAATTTTAGATGATCACAATGTCTTCGTGAATATATCCCCCACAAGGAAGAGAATGTTTAATTACAGCCTTTTCAGTTAATCGACGGCAAAAATTAAGGAACACAACACTGAAGGCGGTCAGAAATCAGAGGACAGACGGTTTTTCCCCAATATATCTGACTTTTTTAAACTAAAATCTAAGTGAATTAAGGCAGGAATGCGGACTGTTTGAATTTGTCTCAGTATATCCGAGAATATAGCATTTTATTAACATGGGTTATAAGAATAATTCGGGAAAGTTTGGAGATATTCAAGGTTGGAGCAAGGTAATTGCCGAGAATGCTGATGTCTTTATAGAGCAGTCTCACGTATTCATTTGAGAAGAAAATTTAGTCAATTTTTGTCAAGATTTGTAAGTAATGATGAAACATAGATTCACCATCGGAACACCAAGACCAAACAAGAAGCAATTCAGTGGAAATACATGCGAGCACCGTTGCTGAAGAAATTCCGAGGCCAGCAGTCAGATGGCAAGATTACAGCAAAAATGTTCTGGGAAAGAGGTGGCATAAATTTGATTGATTATCTTTAACATAAGAAGACGGTAGCCGGCCCCAACTGGTGTAGTGGTTAGCATGTTTGCCTCTACACCCAAGGGACGCGAGTTCAAACCCGATCGAGGTCGATAAATTTTTCAGCGCAAAAAATTAAAACAATATGCCTTTTTCTCGGATAAGGAAGTAAAATCGTAGGACCCGTGTCAATGTGATGTTTGGCACCTTAAAAATTTCTACTGGCGGTTGAACTACTCTAGATTCGCCAAAATTCTAGTAGGCATGGTGAAATGGCTATATAACAGTTTTAGTTCAAGAGGCCCAAGGGAAATGCTGTATCCCGATACCTCAGCCATAAAAACAAACAAACATAAGAAGATAATCACAGAGGAGTATTTCGCAGGTGTTGCGAAGAAATTTAGAGACGTTTTTTTGAAAAAGTAGTACGGTAAAGTTAGTCGTGGAATTCTGATGCTGCAGAAACCAGCACAGATCCGCCAAGACACCAGCTGGGACTGCGGCTTCCAAAAACAAGCGTCCACCTTACAGTTTAAACTAACCCTTTGCGAGGGACGAGTTTTCTTTGCAAAGTAAAAAAAAAACAAAGCGTATTGACTTACGTGTGGAATAAATTGAAAAACAATTTAGAACAATTTATGCCGTCACTTGTACAATGTTTAGGTAGATTACTTAGCCCAAAAGATTTTCTAGGGGATTGCTGCTTGTGACGAAGTTGTGTAAACAAGATATCAACTGTGCCATCCTTATCGACTTCGTAATATTTTGCAGTAAATGAAGGAATTTGAAAAATTAAATTTTACAGAGCCTGAGCTGCATCTTCAAGTATTGATCGTACGTGGCAAGGTCCATAAGTTTTCGGCCAGGTATAGAAGGAAGGTAAAAAAAGCGGTGTTTATTGTTCAGTGCATTTATTACATATCTGGCAGTATCTATACTTGTAAAAATGGGGATCACTGTTTGGATCTCCTTAATTTTGGGAACCGGCAGTAATTATTGGGCCCGAATTTGGACCGAAGGTTGGCAATGTGCATCAGAGGTTGTTGTTCAGTGAACTAACGCTCCGACTCGTGCATGTAGCTGCGTGGTCTGTTAATTGCGGGTTTTTAAACTTTCATGCGCGCATTTTCCTTCCTTTTCGCTTCCATAGAACCATAGTATCATTTCCAGTGATAATTGATTTTGAAAAACAGGAATGAAGATGGTATTCATTTAAAAGCTTTCGGCAACAATTAACGCACTCGGCTTTTGTGCAACGCAAAGAAGTCTCGAAATCCATCTTACACTAACTTGATTTATGTGTGTTTGATCCATAGTAAGAGTTCTAGCCTTTTCGCGGTTCCTTTAGTTTTCAAACGTCGGTTATTGAACAGTCTAGTCTCCACAAGTGCACTGGTTTCCGGAGTAACGTCTGCCACAAGTCGACTGGGGCGGAGATTATCGTCCAAGGTTTTGTCTTATTCTTTCACATTTTTGCCTTAAGACCTTTATAATGCACGATGTCCGCTTTCAAACATTCTAAAAACCTTGTCGATAAGTCCACTATAAATCAAAGTCAAAACCAAACCGTCTGAAATTACAACAGATTTCAGAACACGTGATCAGTTTCATCCACCTGAAATTTGCCGTCGGAAACTTACGAACCATACCAGGTATATTATAAGAAATATGTATTCTCGTAAGTGGCTTTCAGGTAGGTGATATTCTACGTGAATTTGTCTTATTGGAATTTTTCTTATTAGTATGGTATCATCAGAACAAAATAGGAAACTTAAACCTCACACTTTGTGGTATTAAAACAATTTATAACCCACAGTATGCATCTGGAAGACGGGACAACGAGATTTGTCACATGAAATGCGGAATTCGGCACCGTTTTCTTACGGCACCAAACCTCAGTTTGGTTATTTAGCATCTTGTAGAAATCTATTTTTCAAATGTTTGTAATATTTGCTTACGTTATAATGGGTGCGCAAAAGTCAGGCCTCGATTTGAAATATAATAACGGCGCCGCTAGTTAGAAAAATGTGAGGGAAATCATTAGAAAATTAAACTTTAGGATTTATCACTAATCAACGTTTAAAAATCAAAAAAACCTTTTTAACAAATTTTTAATGGTTTTTCCAACAAGGCAATTGTGCCTTATATTGTCTTTAAGAGCTGTTAGTGATGCTGGTCTATTCCTGCCATCAGATTATTTAGATAGCACCAACCGCTGAATTTTAGAATTACCCAACCACGAAGCATTTCGTTGAAAATAAGCCTGATATTGCGTGTTATATGTATTGTTGCGTCATCCTGTTTAAACCACATGTCATACAAGCGCAGATTTTGCAGCTTCCGTGTTGACCGTTCTCGCAGCATTATCTGGAAACGCTCGTTAGTCACAATAGGGCGCGGGTCTTCTTCGCAATATATAGTAAATTTTAGCGCATACAGTGGAGTTCTTTTTAATCATATAAATGAGCTTCGTTGCTCTGAGTGGGAAATATATCTTCCAAGGCTAGTATGAATGTATTTTGGACGTTTTTGTGATTGCATGTTTATGCTGTTGCGTTACCTGTGTCTTATGGGGGCCTGATTGTTCTTGCTAATGGAAAGGGGTTGAGGGCGTACTCTATGGGAGGGACCTGGCCTTTGGAGTGTGTAAATTGCACGCGATGTGCTCGCGGCGAGAGTTAAGGTGCAGCAAACCATCTAGCAGCATTGTGCTGTCAAATTTTGCGTTAAATTGAACAAATCTGGCACGGAAACTTTTGATATGATTCGTGGAGCTTATAACGCTGAAGCCATGTCCAGAACACATGTTTTTGAGTGGCACAAAAAATTCAAAGATGTCCAGGAGGACATCGAACATGGACAACGCGCTGGACGTCCGGCATTGATCCGAGCCGATGAAAATGTGACCAAAGTGCGAGAACTCGTGTACTGCAATTGCGTCAGTGAAATCCACCGCGCATTCAATTGTGACTGATGATTTATAAATGCGGAAGGTGTGCGGGAAGTTGGTGCCGAAGGCTTTGTTAGACGAGCAACATTTGGAGACCGATCCAAATTTTTTGGACAGATAACCGGTGACGATATTTGGATGTTCGAGAACGATCCGAAGATCAAAAAAAAGTGCTGAGTGACACACAAGCGCTTTTACGTGAACAGATCAAGGGTGAAAACGAAGCTCGTTGCCTTCTATGACGAAAAAAGGGTTTATGCTTGCTGAATGCAAAAGTTCAATGCCTCCCAAGGAAGATCGTCGATACCTGGATGCTCCATCATAACAATGCGCCCAATAACACGTGGCTAATTGTGCGGAAGGTACCGGCCAAACACAATACGACGACGCTGCTCCATCCATCCTACGGCGCAGATATAGCTCCTCTGACTTTGTTTTGTTACCTCGGATCAAAAGGAGACTGAAAGGACATCGTTTTGGGACGGTTGAGGCGGTGCAAGCTGCTTTGAGGGAGTGCCTGAGCAGCCTTGCGGTTGCCGACTTTTAGAAGGGACATATTTTGAAGAATATTAACTTACTGTACATATATCTTCGATAAATTTCTTTTTATAACTTTAGTCCCTATACTTATTTGACAAACTCGTTTTCTTGTTTATTACACGCTCTATATTCTCTCTTGAACGGCCTTTCAGAATGTATCGAGTCTCTTATTAATGGTCAACGAAATGTCCGCTTGGTTGTCATAATTGATGAATTGTTTTACTAAAATAATTTCAAAATTTCTTTACATGGTTGGACCGCATACATGTCCCGTATAAACTTCCCACATCTCTGGTTCAAAATTACGATAAACTGTTGACAAATGTAAATTATAAATGAAATGACAGCAATTTGTATGAGGACGTGGTCTTTGCGCAACCTGTACAACGTGTTCTTTGGGGAGTTCATTGCTAATATGAACCTTTTTGATCGGATGAATTGGAGGTTTTTGATTTTGAACCTACGAAGAAGCTTGAGGAAAAATCACTTTTTATCACATCATTGCTTACCATCAGTAGTCTAGATTGACTATTATTACTGAAAATTTGGCGATGCGTAAGATCTGCGCTAAACTCGTCCCGAAGGTCTTGACCGACGATTAAAAGCAGAATCGAGTGTCTGCTTGCGAAGACCTTCTGAAACGCGCTGAAGAAGACCCCCGCTTTTTGGACAACGTAATCACGGGAGGCGAAGAATCGAGAGCGCGTGCTAGCATTCATAGTGGTCAGACGTGTCTGTTAGTTGCTCGTAAGTTCCAAATTGTACTATACCTTCGGCCTCTTTTACGTAAGTAACGGTGGGTCGGGTATAGTACCAAATCAGTTAGTTAGGGGTAAGTGACAGCCAGTTTTACTGGTCAGAGCTACTTTCTAGCTGCCCAAGCGTGATTGTGTGCTTCAAGGATGAACTAAAGTAGTTTAAAAAATCAAAGTGCCATGTTGGACGACGCCACGCGCGACGCACTGGTTGTCTAACTAGAATGGATCGACGACTGCAACTCGAGTAAGCCTTCACGACCTTCTAGTGAAGTAATACGTAGCCTCCCGGACTACGTTATAAAAATGGCCCAAAACCATCCAGAAGCAGCTGGAAACGAAGCAGGGAGGTTGCTTCAAAAATATGCCAAAAAAAAACGCGGCAGCAAAGGTCGCCATGAAACTAATACCCGATGAATTGGAATATTCATCGGACACCGGCTCTAATACAGAAGGTTTTAGAAAAGTTTTCAGCAAGAGAAAAGCACCAGCAAGGAACGCAGACACCAATACAGCAGCACCAAAGATCCAAATTAGCAACAGGTTCGAAGCTCTACGCAAGGAGACGGAATCTGAGACAACCCAAAGCGAAATAACATCCCGCACATCATCCTACGACAGGCCGAGAAGTGGTTAACGGTCTACAAAGAAATTAGTAACAAAGGCCTCCAAATTTCCAAGGTCAAAAGTATCAAGTTGGGAATTAAATTATTTTCAAAAACCGAGGACGACTAGAGACGAATTACAAAATACTTTGCAGAAGCAAGGTTAGAACAGCATACGTTTTTTCTACCGGAGAAAAAGCCCTTGAGGGCTATAATCAGAGGCGTCCCAACATTTATAGCAGAGGATTCCATCCTAGAGGAACTAAAACGCTTGGGGATCCCGGTGCTATCGACACGCAGAATGCTAAAGGGAGCGGGAAAGTCCTGATGCCACTGATTTATCCAGAGCTTCAGAATACTGCAGAAGGGAAAAAGATATACGACCTAAAATCGTTATTTAACCTAGTGGTAGCGATCGAGTTGCTGCGCCCTAAAAAACAAACAATTCAGTCACCGGTGCCAATAGCACGGGCACACGTAACGCAAGTGCAGCGCGGCACCGGTGTGTGTAAAGTGCAGGCAAGGACATCAAAGCGCGGAGTGCCAAAAACTGCGAAATACACCCAAAAAGTGCGCAAATTGCGAGGCCGTACACACTGCTAACTACAGAGGGTGTCCGGAATTCCCAAAACTACGAGCACCAGCACCACGCGGAGACGCCGTAGACCCACATAGAGCTACCATCGCGGAAACCTGCCCCGGTATCTCCTACGCCAGTGTAACGAAGAACCAAGCCCCTGTCAGAGAAGAGAACCGAGCCTCCGTCGAACTGAGCATCAACAAATTACTTAAGGTAGGGCAAATAATAATCAGCTCTACCTAACACGCAATCACCTTTGCCGAAGGAATGGCAAACATAATCACCAGTTTGCCCGAAATCCTAGCGATCTTTGGGTATTAAAATAAGAAATTTCCACCTTGGAGAAGCCTAATTACGGCAATCCAAAATCTTAAGTCATAGCTCAACTACGACGGAGGCAAGGAATTAAATTCTGGTACTTCAGAACCACATTCAAAAATGCCGGAGACGAAAGTTGGCTATTCGAATACGACCCGGAAACAAAGCGGCAAAGTTCCTAATGGCACACTGCGTCATCACCTCATCTAAAGAAGGTTCTAATGAGCAAATCTAGAGTGAAAGCCATGCTGACCGTTTTCTTAGACGCCAAGGAGGTGGTCCACTATGAATGTGTACCTAAGGAGCAGACAGTGAGTGAATGGTTCTTTTTACCTAAAAGTGCTAAAAAAACTGAAGAGAAGGGTAAACCCAGTGGGGCCAGCCATCACTAGAAATTGGAAATTGCATCACGAAAATGCACCCAGCCACACCTGCTCCAAGGTAACCGACTACCTGACGAAAAACAGCATCGCGATGATTCCCCAATCCCCTTACACTCCTGATGGCACCGGCATCCAAAACTGAAATGCTCCCTCAAAGGACACCACCATGGGACCCTAAGTGTCGTCAAAAAAGCTTGCACGCGTACCATTAAGGATCTTCCGGGAGCCTTCAAGTCGTGGAAAAGCCGCTGGCAAAAGTGTGCCGGCGCTCAAGGGATGCACTTTGAAGAATTTTGAGATATTGTAGTAATATCTGAAATAAATCTATTTTTTCTGATACTTCTTATATAAACCCTGTATGCTAAGCCGGTCGGATGAGAAAGTAAAATCGTAAGTCTCGTGTCAATGCGGTGACCGGCATGTTATAAATCCTCATTGAGAACGTAGTTCCTCCAGGTTCGGCAAACATCAGTCATAAAATAACGTTGTTATTTACTCACCGTTTTCGTCTTTCGTCAACATGGAAATATTAGTATTTACGATGTTACAAATGCAACCACCTTTATACGGCATACCACGACGTTACCGTGTGGCAACAGAACATGAACTAACAATAATTAAAATATTAGTTTACGTTATTTCCTTTTAGAACCCGAATCGGCCGTGTTTGCTGCTTTAAGAACATCTGACTAATCGTTTTCGCATATTTTATAAAAACTAATATACTTTGCGGAAAAAATGAAAAATAGAAATTAGGTTTGTTTTTATGCATCTATCTACCTCTTAACTTAGATCATGTGACTGTGCGTGCATCTCATGTCCTTTTTTTTTAAAAGAAACCTGAAATAATACTTTTATTTTGTTCAACTGGATGTTAATATTAGTTTTTAGAAAGCTAATTTTTGGTTTTGTTCGCTTTTCTGACAGACCTAAAAGTAGCAACTTTTTTTAAATAAAAACTGTCCGTAATTGAAACAATGAACATCGGTTAAAATAGATAAATTCAATTTTTATAATGTTGTAAGTATCTAATATATTTAAATGTTGTATAATAAAACTTGGTTCGTCCCATTATCTAAAAGTAGACGGTAGCGTATCTGTTTCAAATGTGAATTTGTCACACATGTGTAGGACATTTAGACGTATTAGTTCCAGAGCAGTTAGACCGCACAACGTCAAAAATACTCGCAAATTATCCGCCACGAACGTCAATTGTTTAAACAATGACCGTTTTGTTGATCGTCATGTGTTTTAGTTTAGTTCCGCCATCGGCGGCGCTTCAAAGAGCGTCGCCACGCATCGAATACATAACCTTTGAAATAACCCTAATGAATAGGTGCTTTATTTAAATGTTTCCTGTCCTAAAATAACATATTTCAGAATTTAATTAGTGACTTCTGATGGTGTGAAGATAATCTAATTTGTTATTAGTCGTTCGGTTGCCCATAAATTCAGGAATTTTACTGTATTCTATTTACGCGTTTGGTAGTGACATCAATTATTTAAGGGTTTTACACCTATTAAAATATTTATGGATTAATTAAAAGGGTATTGGCACGATAAAGAATTCGATGATTAGTTTCTTTGGCAAACTACCAAAGTTATGTATACATATATATGTATAAAATAAATAGCGCAATAGTGCAGTAATGGGCAAAGTTGGCCTCTAATTACTTAATCTAGCGCCGTAATCAATCCATTATAGTTCCGTAGGCCACATGGAGCTAACTTATAGCACGGTTAGTTTACACGGAACATTTTAATTAACGTGATTAGGTACTCCGCTCAGACTTGTGTACACAAATAAATTAACTTTAAAACTGAATTAATTGCTTCTTGCGTTTAGGACGGCGTAGAGAATTACGAAGCTCGTTGAGAATTAGACTTGTTGAAATTTCTCATTCTGTCTCTTTGTTGTTAACTCTCTTTGAGTGAATTTCTCTTTTAGCAAAGTGCATTAAACATCAGAATATTCAGCGTTTAAAGACCTTTTGATATAATATTACTCTTCAAGTGAATTAAATTAAATTAAATTCATTGGTATTTAATTGTTTCAACGATTATTGCTTGCATTATTTATTCATTTAACTGTAGCGTATTAAGGCAGTTATAAAGCTTTGTTATTTAAACTTTTCTGAATTTTAAATAAATAACCTTTTCTTAGACTTAATTTGCAATTAAAATTGCTCAATGGTGTATAATTTTCGTGTTACACTATTTTATAATGTAATCTATGTTGACTATACCGCTACAACATTTGATTAATGCGCCATCTGCAGTATTAAACATGCTTTTTCAACAATGTTGTGAGCGTGAGAGTTATGACCCCTACAAAATAATGCATTAGAATTGTTTCCACAATGAATTTACTCTTTTTAATCATTATTTCGAATTAAAGTTCGTTTTTAAATGTTTTTAAACGATTTAAACGCGTTTATCATTCGATTCTCTAAAAACTGCAAAACAGGATAATTTTTATTCATCAGAAGGCTTCCTTAAGGTAAGTAATATTTAATTTTACATATTAAACAGTTCTAAAGTTCTTTAGTTGAAATTCTACATGAAGAATTATGGCGGACAAGCAACCACCGAAATTTGTCTTCCAACCGATTTTGTTACTAAACTAGGAAATCTGGATTTTCGGCCAGATACGATTTGGGCATCACGCTACTATCGCTATGTACGAGGGTTGCCTTTTATGTTGTTACAAATGACCACTAGATGTCGCTAGTGTAATAAGTTATTGCCATATTCGTAAAATTTGACATTTTGTATT
>JAHWXV010232914.1:0-14301 GCA_024586415.1 Phrixothrix hirtus | reverse complement strand
TAAATAGCCAGGCAGCCTTCTAATTTTTTAAAGGTATCATTACTCAGGAAAACACTCAAATAGATTCTGGTTTCTTTTGAAATAATTTTTAAAAGTTTTGCTTACTTAAATGAGCTAACCTTGATTTTTAAATTACTTTGCCTTAAAAACCTTGAATTGTGCTTGGATTTTTTTTTGTTAGAATCGCTGGATTATGTTTAATCATGTTTAATAAATATCGATTCTTACTTCCTGTCTATATAAAATCAAAAATTGTTTTTATTCATAATAATAATGTAAAATTTTGCTTGAAATATGAATACGTCAATAAATAACCTTCAAAGTTTTCCTTTATGTGGTGCAATAGATAATATTAGCTTTACACTTAAAAATCCCTAGCAACATTGTGCTATTTTCCCATATACATGTACTGCATCTAAAACTTCAGACGGACTATAGCAGCGTTTGTGAGCTGAAAATTTTGCGACCTCTCCAAATCAAAATGGGGTTTTATGTAAGTTTTCACTCGGACGCCTGAGTAAGTAAACCACATTGCATATTTATGAGTAAGTAACTTGACATTTACGTCTAAAAAGATACTTATTACATTAACTTGCTTGTATTTTATTATCATTATACAAAAAATTTACTGAGATTATAAATATCTGTTTTTCTTTAATTACCTGATATTCATTTCTGTAGTTTTTTTTTGTAATAATCATAAAAAGTGATAAAACTAAAGAACTAAAAATACTGAAAAGTAGTTTTAGCAATGAAAAATTGTCAACAGTTCTATTGTACGTAGATACTTGTCATCTAGGAGTGTTATTCAATATTCAAAAACCTGTAGACCTTTTATGAAGAAAGTAAGTAAATAAACTCAGATACAAACAAAGTGGCGCACTAATTATACTGGCACTATCTTTTTCTTTATTTCATTTTTTTCATTTAATTGGAGTAATTTAACTAATAAATCAAAAATGTTGTCGAAAGAAAGATTTTAATAACGTATAAAAATAAAGAAAAACTAGAAATACGACAAAATGAAAACAAAAACGAAAAATCATAACACAAAGCAGAGCAACAATTTACCACAAATAAACCTTTTTTTCATGTTAATAACGAGTATGGTCTTCACGAGCATTGACGAGAATCCTAATGCGTCGCGTCATACTTTGAATTAAATTTGCATATACATTTTGGTCCACGTTTCCCCATTCTTCTATAAGTGCTCGTCTTAGCTCTTGTATCATCTCTGAGACTACAGGAAAGGCTTTTACATGCCTTCCCAATTCCTCTCAGACATGCTCAATGGGATTTATGTCAGCACTCATTGAAGACCATTCTAAACACTCAATCCCCATTAACTAAAAAATTCTTTCAATAAGTGGTGAAAAGGAACAAGATAATCCTAAAGAATGTCCATGATGTCATCATTCGCGTTTAAAGACCGCCTTTAAGAATTAAAAACTCCGTTTTGGCCTCTAACTAAATTCCAGCCCAAACCGTCACAGAGCCTCCCCAAAACTTTTCTTGCTCAACGACAGTGGCTGGAGCAAATCTTTCCTCTCGGCTTCTCCATAGTCTATGACGTCCAACTGGTGATCGCAAACAAAATCGGGGTTCATCGGAGAAGAGGATGCGTCTCCAATCGTTTTCTCCCCATTCCTGATGAATTGCACCAAAATTTGCTGTATTTTGTCTGTGCTGTCTTGTGAGTCGTAGTACTCGGTTGGGTCTTCTTACATTCATACCATATGCCCTCAACCTTCGTCACACTGTGTGAGTACAGACAGTTGTATCACCAACAGTTCGTAGCTTTCGAGCTAGTTCTACAACTGTTTGGTGACGATTTCGGAGACTTTGGAGTATTAAAAATCGACCATCTCTGGCGGATATTGCTCTAAAGCGACCTAAACCAGTATGCCTATCGTAATTTTGGATTGCGCGGTAACGATCAACTCCCCTACGAACCGTTCTTTCAGGTTTTCCACTAGCCCAAGCAGCATATCGAACGCTTCGGCCGTCGTTCACTAAGGCCACGGCTCTTGGCACCTTTTCGGCAATTATTTGCATTTTTAGATATAACTAACTTTGGTTCACTTCGAACGACCAATAAAAAGCACTTTTTGCAAAAAGTCTCAATAAAAATGGGTTCCAAGTATATAAGAAATTTGATTAAAACTAAAGAAGAGTGCTGAAGTTGAAATAAAACCTTTTTCAGGTTATTAATTTCAATACGTATGACACAAAAAGTGGCAGAATATAAGTCACAGCCATCTCAATGCGATGTACGTTAATCCTAAACTTTATTCAAAAAGAATGGCTAAAAAGGTAGTAAAATTGAAGCGCGCCACTTTTTTTGTAACTGGGTGTATTTGAAATCGTTTTCTTAAGTGTATAATTAAGCCCTATCTCTTGTATACCTTCAAAATCTCTCAGAAAATTCGCAAAGCTTTACATTTGTTTCTTACTTTCATGCATGACTTAATTTTAAATTGATTCTCTCGTTATTTTTCTTCACAAGAAATCACAAAAGAAATAATGCTCACACATATTGCTGCACTAAATTTATACGTACGAGTTTTTCATTCTTTTGTCCCTCACGCAATCGTGTTGAACCATATTTGTCTGATCATTTTTTTATTTTATAAATTTATAGACGTAATTAAGTTAGGTTCTTCAGAGGTTATTAGATGAAAGAAAATAGCAGAAGAACTTGAGCAGATATTGAAGGTACGTTTCAAATGTAATTAGTTCCCTCCTTACTCAAGAGAGCAAGATTAGAAATAAACTACTCACTTTAAATTTTTTGTTAAAGCCTTAAAGTATGAAGAACTATATGAAAATGTAAAATTGGAAGCAGAATGATATTACAAGGGGTACATTGTGGACTACGTTCGAAACGTAGTATGCATATTGTCACTAACCGCACCAGCGCACATAGGAGTATTTCACTTAAAAAGTTGGCCAAAATTATTTTATAGGTTTTTTATATTGTAAATGCATTAAAAAATGGTTTTATATAAATATTTTTATATTTTCCATGAAATTCATAAAAAATATGTTTAATTCTCACTGGAATCGGATACATCAGATTCTGATGGTTCGTTATCTTCAGACTCTTGTTCCTCATATTCCTCTTTATTTTGAGGTATTTCTGACATTAAAAGTTTCAAAGTTTCACTTGAGAATGGCTTACTCTTTTTGGGTTGTCGTTTTCTCATACTGCTTAATAGTGAGTCTGAGCTTAATAAGAGTATATTTAAGATGTCTCTGTTGCACATCTCTCGTGAAAATTTTCTTGAAAAACGTTGCCTATACATTCGGAAATGCTTATTGCGAGCTTCAGCAACTTCTTCAGACAATTGACCGATAGGCAATATTGCATGTGCAATAGCAGTAGCACCATGGGTCAGTGTACCTTGTGTAGCGTGGGTGTTATTGGATGCCATCCATATAATTGTACATAAAGTTCGGCAGCTTCTCGAGTATACACAGCAAATTTCTCCACGTCAATTTTGTATCCACTGGAAATAGCTTCAATTATTATTTTAAATCTATTTATTAAGTTTAAGTCAACACCGATAATCTTGGAAGGTGTTTGTGGATCGGAAAAAATCTTCGTGATGTATTTCCATCATCCGTTGTGCCAAAACCTGCTTTTGGTACATCTAATAATAATCCCATTTCTGCTCTAAATTGTTTTTGAATTTTCTGTTTAGTTTCTTTGCCTATATTTTTTTCTTCATTCGTCCTGGCGTGCCATTTCTTTAAAGGTGTTTTATATGAAAGATGTAGAAGTGACTCAAAAAACCTAATTCTAGCGTGTTGGATTGACACTCCAAATCTGAGCGTTTCAAGGATTTCTTCACTAATTTTACCAAGATCATTAAAATCTTTTGAAGTTTTCCCACAGATGTAGGATCTCATTGTTGAAGATGTACCAGTTACAGCGTTACACACCTTACCATCTACCATTGTATGTAGTAAAGTATGATTAATGTGCAGAACCCCACTAAGCGTTGATATTTCCGATTTTATTAAATACTTTGCTTAGTTTTCTACATAGCATATTTCTTCATTTGTTGTATTTGTTGTTTCATGAATAAAATGTATTCTTATTGACCTGAAAAACCTCGTGGACGAATGCACTGGATTTTGCCATACAGCTTGTTTTTGCTCCCCAACATTAATATAAAGTCTTAACGTCACCAGGGAACTTTGAAAAATATTAGCATCAGTATCAGAACTATTTACAAGCTTTTGTCTAAATTGTGTCTGCTGGGATCCATCACAGCCCCACTGTTGTTTTTCTTCTTCTGCATATTTTTCTAATATCTTCTCTAAATATTTACATAATCGAGAAGAAGTATGGTCAAGTGAATCCTGTAGTTGAACCTCAACAGAAGATTCAGTTACTCGTGTGGATTCTTCTTTGTGGTAACAATCATTTTTCGCTTTTTTGATTAATGAATAGCAAAGATAAATATTTTTAGCAGCGTGTAACATTTCCCACTGATGTCTTGTAAAATCTCTATCCACAAAGATTGCCAGTGCCTCTGATGGCGTATGTTTTTTGACTGCACGTTTTTGCGCAAAAGCGATAACGTTTCGAATCTTTGTAGTCCGTGTTGGTGCGATAGCTATCTCTTTAATAATTTTAGATACATCACTCCTGCCAGTAGCACGCTGACTCATTGAGCGGCATAGGTTAACTCATCTACAGATACCTGCTTCCTCAAATTTTTGGTTTTGCGCCTCTTAGTTCGGTCGCTCTATTTCCAAAATTCTTTGGATAGTCGACCTGGCCTTGGTGTAATCCAAGTAGTTAAACTTACAGAAGCATTGAGCCAATTTACATTTTTCTTCAGAAAATGATCTTCCTTGTTACTAGAAGCTGCCCATTTTTGTTTAAACACCGATTTAAAATATCTTAATGTGCGTCTTAAGGTATCATGCTTGCTAAATGAACATTCAGTTGTGTGTATAATTCTCGTTTCCATAAACGATAATTTTTCGTTCAGATTCTTTTCCAGCATTCTCGTAAAATTCGTTACAATGATAATCTGAGCATTTCAATTATTCCTTCTGGATATTCTGCAAAAGAATTTATTTATATTATGTGGTGGAAATATATTAGATTATTGAAACAAAATCGGCAATGCACATTAAAAATATTTTTAAAATATCAAAAACGCTTTATTGTTTAAAACATTCTTTTATCTACAATAGCTGATCAGATACCGAAAAATTAGGAACACCTTGTATATAAAATGAACAAGCATACTATCAATATTAACAATTTCAGTTATATTGTCTACATACGTTATTTCTCTAGCAAAGGTTAATGCCAACTAAACCACTTTTTTATTATGTTTATCCTATGCATATGTAGATGATGGCAAATATAAGGGATTTTGAGGCTAATATTAACCTAATATTTTCCAAAAACTGAATTTTAAAAGCTGTTTCTAACCCAAATTTGTTCAAAATTTCGAATGGTAAATACCCGAATAACGGTATGTCATTGACAAATAATGGCAGAGCCATCTATTGTTTATATTACGAGATATTTTAGTATAAATAAAATAAAAACGAAAATTCCTCCTAAAAGTGGCACGAATTTTAAAAATTAATTCAGCACAAGTGAAAAACCATGAAACTGTAATATGAACAATTCTAAGGCTTCTCACCAAAAGATTTTTAACCTAACTACATAGGCAAAAATATAAAAGTTTGCATTTCTAATCAGCGAGACACAGCACCCGCAGACCAATGATTTCGCTCTATGTGAGGCTCATCAGTGCTGGGTGACATTTTCTCGGAGGAATTGAGTACCGGGAGGATCTTCCCTTGCCTCAGTCGGATTTGTTTGCTTCATTTGAGTTCTTGTACTGTAACTGCAGCTCCCCAATGTGGGAGTGGCATTCATTGCTCCGCCTCGAACACCGCGAGGATGTCCGGGAGACGGGCCAGGATTTTTGCGACGCCTTCCTGTAGGTGACTGCGTCTTTGGCGACTTCAAGCACTATGGTAGCTGCTCTCGCTAATTTAGCAATGTCAATTTTGCTGTGCAAGGCTTGCCGCAAATCTTCGGTTGGGATGGTTGAGGCCGGTAAACCTTTGACTGTCTCAGCATATGAGAAACTTTCGGTGGACTTGGAGCTGGCCGGGACCGGTATAGCCGCAGGTCTGCTTGTTGGTTTCACCCTGTGGGTTGGGCGCTTTGGGCATCCCCTGTAGTTTGGGGTGTGGTCACCACCGCAGTTCGCACACTTCGCGGGCACATCGCGCACTTTTGTGCACTCGATTGTCTGGTGACCATCCACGCACTTGACGCACTTCGGACCGGTTTTGAAGCACCTTTGGGAATGCCGAAACTGCTGGCAACGATGGCATTTTTCCCATTTGTCGGTATCTTCACTCTTACTGAAAGATGTATTATCTCCTTCAGGTCAAAGACTTCCTTGCCCGAAGGAGATTTCGTCAGTTCAACGAAGTTAAGCGGAATAGGCTCCTTGGTTTTCCTATTCCGCATTCTTTTTACTGACAAGACTGGTAGGCCCTTGTTTGTCAGGTCTTCTTTAATTTTTTCATCGGATAGTTATTCAGGCAACCCCCTAATTACTACCCGAAGCGGTTTATCTTGGGGTAGTAAATACGTGTGATGGGGAAATTGACTATCATTGAATATTTTCACGTTTCCGGAAGTCTTCAGGCGACTCCGGCTGGATACGGATGCCCAAGGCGGTGTTGACGGCTAATTTGGGTTTAATGTTTTGTCTTGCAGTGCTCTAATGATGTTTGACCATTAGTTTTTGCTTCTGAGCACTATGGGGGAGATTCGTTGCATCCTCCTCGTAGTGCTAGTGCTGGGTGTGGCTTGGGCTTCCGGTTCTACTTCCTTCCCTGGTTCGGTCTCTATAAGGACCTCGTACCTGTTTTGCGTGGTTACTTTGGTGGAAGGGCCGGCGTCGTTCCTTCCCGCGGTGGATTTATGCTTCCTAGGCTTAACTATCTGGAAGCTATCGGCGGTCTCTTCGGAGGAATATTCCATCTCGTTCTCTAGGAGCTTGATGGCTGCTTGCGTCACCGTATTGTGTTTAGCATATTCTTCGAGAAGCCTCTCAGCTTCGTTTCCTGCTGCCTCTGGGTGATGTTTTGCCAATTTTATAATGTGATCCGGCAGATCACGTAGGGTTACGTCGGAAGGTCGGTTTGGCTTGTATGGACTAATGTCGTCAACCCACTCTAGCAAGCCGACAAGAACGTCGCGGGTGGCGTCGTCCATCATGGCACTGACTGAGGACATTTCTTAAAAAAATATTTTGTTGAACTCGCACTATTAGGCACTACTAATTGACTAGATACTGCAACCGACCCACCACAGCAAGCTGAAGGGGCCTAAGTTACAGTATCTAAAAGAATACAAGAGCTATTGACGAATACGTGTGCACTCGACAACAGCTCAAAGCACTCTCCTCTATCCTTACACACTGGTTGATTTTTGACTGTTTATAGGAGTACCAAGATATCCATCCTTTGCCTCCTTCGGAAAAGTTCCTTTTAAAACGGGACTTTTGTCGTCGGTACGTGCACGTACCGACTGCCCTTATGGGCGGAGTGTGGTCCTTTTCTGAGCTTTATTTCTGAAAAATTTCCAGAAGTTGTGGCAGGCTTGCAATGCCTTCTGCGAATGTATCACACTCCTTAGTGGCTTCCACCAGGAGACAGCCCGCTTGAAGGAGCTTTTCCAGCGTTATTGGGCTGTTGTCGGATTCTTTAGGAGTAGAATCTCGTGGTACTCTTGTGTCTTCGCCTTTCACTGCAGCGGCGTAGTTCATGCTGCTACGTGATGGGCGCGGGTCTTCTGCGGCTCGGGCTACAGGTCTAATTTGGGGTTGTGGGCGCTTCGGACACCCCTTATATCTGGCGGTGTGTCCGCCACCCCCAGTTGTAACACTTCTGCGGATCCTTCCGACGCTTTACACACTCGCTCGTGCTGTGATTCTCGTCGCACTTCACGCACTTCGGTGCAGCGGTACAACATCGTTGCGTATGTCCAAATACCTGGCACCTGTGGCATTGTACCACGTATTTGGACCTACACGGGGATTCAATGGTGATACACAACCATAAGATGGCCTTAAGGTTGTATATCGCCTTCCCTTCGAGGGTTTTTTCGACCTGCAGGTAATTGAGAGGCATCGGCACCTTTTCTGCTCCCCTGTGCATCCTTCTGACGCATAACCCAGGGAGCCTTTGCTGTAGTAGGTCTTCTTTTATGTATTCGTTGGACAATTCCGCTGGTAGTCTGCGGATGACGTCCCTCAGTGGTTTTTCCTTATTCAGGAGAAACGTGTGGAACTGAAGTTCCTTTTATTTCAGAAAAGTGGTGGCTTTTCTGAAGTCATCTTCATTGGCGAGTTGTATTTTTATACCAAGACCCACATTCTTGGCAATTCTGACGTTTACTCCCAGTTTTTTGAGGTAGCTAGCGACCTCAAATCACTGGTCCTTGCTCCTGAGGACTACTGGCGAAAAAGGTGACCTTCTTCTCACACGGACGGGATCTTGTGGTTGGTCTGCCAACAGGTCGAACCTGTGGGACGTGATGGTTTTGACTGCATGTCCATGAGTGACTTGCTTAGCGGGCTTTCTCTTCCTCCCTCTCTACTGATGGAAACCATCATCAGCTTCCATTTTTGTGACTTCTTCGGAGGAGTGTTCGGCTTCCCCCGGCTTCTTTATAACTGCCACCTTCGGCAACTTGCTGAGAAGTTGTTGCCGCAGGCGTCGGAGTCGGTGTTTGTGCTTGCTTCTTCATAGCAGCTGGCTTTTCGGGATTGCACCAGTACTGGCTGGTTCAGGCTTCCTGGCTTCTTGATCGGGCCTGGGATTTCTTGTTGCTGTTATTGGACAACTTGATCTCCACCAGAGCTTGTCGATTCACTCATTTCCAATCAATGCCATTTAATCGCTGACTACGAGATCCGAAGGATTCGCAGCCATGGAAGTGGCGGTGGTGGCGCCTCTATTGCGTTGTATGCGTAGTATTTCTAGCTCTTTAGGGCAATGCCATGAATCTGCCATTGCGAAAGTACTCAAATTCCAAAAAAGCGCAATTCACAATACCAATGTTGCTTGTACTGCACCCGACCCACCGCTACAAGTAGAAGGAGCCTAAGGTACAGCACAATAGAGCTCAAAAGGTACAGCTGTCAAGGAACACGTGTGCACTCGGTAACAGCTGAGGCGGAACTGTATCCTCTACACACTGGTTGAAAATGCAAAACTTCCTTTTAAACACATTACCCTGTGTGGGTGTCGATGAGAAATACTGGCTGAGCCATCTATTGTTTATATTAGGAGGTATTTTAATATAAATAAAATAAAAAAGAAGATTCCTTCTAAAAATGGCACGAATTTTAAAAACTTTTATATTTTTGCCTATTTAGTTAGGTTAAAAATCTTTTGGTAAGAAGCCTTAGAATTATTCATATTACAATTTCATGGATTTTCACTTGTACCGAATTAATTTTGAAAATTCGTGCCATTTTTAGGAGGTATGTTATCACGTCAAAGAAAGTAATCAAAATGAGGTGAGGATGGGGGAGTTTTTCTTTTACAAATGTTTTATATAAAGCTCTAAATCCACGATAGTCAAAATAAAAATGCCCGACAAAGCCTGACACATATACTTAAATAATTTTGTTTTAAATGTTTATATAAAAAATGTCGTGTCCCTGCTTAGTGAGCACCGCCGATAATTAATATAATTATAAACTATAAATTAAATAACAATACACTACTCTAAAATACATACCTTTAACTTACTTCTCCATAAAGTTTTTTTCTTAACTCATAGAAATATCACCGTAAATACAAATTAAATTATACCATTAAACGCAAACACAAATTCGAAAACGTCCATATAAAATAAAGAAGATCTTCGACTACCTGAGAGTTTCCGGGTAGAGTTATTAAGCCCTGAAATAACCATAATATGATGTCATGGTTATTGGGGTGTTAAATAACACAACTTTATTAGGATTTATTGATATTTTAGTTTTGCACTTATGACCAGCTTTTATGTGGAAATACTCCTGTGTGCAGCGCTCAATTTTGTCGATAAACATATTTCGCAAATAATTTGTTGAATTTAATCATATTTAGATCAACTTGTTAAATCTAAAACAAATATCTGATATCAGTTGAGCTCTGCGTAACACATACATCTCGAAGCACTTTATAGGTAATAATTCTTAGCGACTTCACTTAATCAGAATCAGAACACGTTAGATTTCATGATAGCGTTTACTTAATATAAATAATTAAATTAGTTAAACAGTATTTTTGAGTGCACTATTAAAAAATTTGAGAGTGGAAGCGAGTGGGCTTCGCTTCGCATAACTACCACAGATCAGATTTGTCACCAGAGCGCAAATTGCTAAATCCTTAGCCTACTACAAAAAAGAAAATCATTTGAAAATGACACTATTTTTATTCAGCATATTTTCTTTTTTAATTAATACACATATTACAACGATTATCACAGGTTAATTTGTAACTAGAACATGTGATAAGGAAGGGTCGAGTGTGCCAAGCGCAGCTAGCTAACTGCAATGAAGCGTGGTCGTGGATCAATCGTACTTATATGCCTGAATACTGCAAAAGTAAACTAATTGGGAATTTGTGAACGCCACTGATTTTGAGACACCGCGTAGAAATGTTGTTAACTATTTTTACCTGTGGACGGAAACTAGAAGTTCCGCAAGACTAACGGGCACATGAGCTTAATAACTGAAACACAGCACTTCAACTGTATTCGGCAGCAATTTGGTGTATTTGATAGATAACCAGGTCTTTTGACTCGTCATGTATGTGGAAATATCATACAGTGTACTAGAATTTAAATTTATAAGACTGTAAAAATGTGAGTAATGGTGAACTTTGATTAAACTCACCCTGTCTAAATTAATTAGTCAACGATGGTTAGGATGTATTTAATAATTCAATGTCCGGTAACTGACTTGCTGACTAATTTAGATTAACAAGGGTAGTTTTCTTGTGAAGCCCCCTATATATTAATATGTTCTGTTTAGAGAACATAAGAATGGTCTAACACTACATGAATAAAAGAGTTCGTGAAAGTTACACCTTTATAATTTACGAAAAGTAGTTAAATACTGTCATCGCGAAATACACACACCTTTCAGGTATTTAAAGAAAATAAACAATTATTAATACTACGATAGATCAGCACTAAACAGAGGAATAATTAGTCCCATACGATTAGCTAATTTTTGGTGTTCAATAGAGGTCCCCTACCAAAAATTGGCGACATACAGGTACTATCATTAATTCCATTAGATTCTTCTGAGCTCAAGGATCGTGGGTAGTTATAAGACTAATCACAAAATATATAATTTGTTTACAATAAAACGCGAGATTACGGACAAGATCCTTGACTAATTACGTGCTTAAATTATTGACAGCAGGTAAAATATAAGGGTTTCTACTAAAATAGGTAGCTAATAGTACGTTACGGTAGTGCTTTGTTCACAAATCAATTACGAGAATAAAGTCAACGATAAGGATGGACTTCAACGATCGCGATTGCACTTCCGCTTTGGATCAATTAACGATGCCAATCAAGTACAATAAAATGCGACAATAATCCAGCTCGGCGGTTGATTTGAAGCGCAAATAAATTTGATAAATCACTTGCGGAAGGAATGGCAAATAAGGTTTCCTTTGTTTAATGAAATTCGCACCTGGATGGCGACAGAGTTTCATAATCAAAAATGGCAGGTTTACTTATTTCCCCTATTATGCATATCGGCTACATTGAGGTCAATTTGGAATTCAATCGGCCTTATATTCTATACGGAAATTACCTTCAAAAGTAAGCTAGGGAAATTCCATAATAATAAATGATGAAAAACAAAATTTATATCACTTCCGAAACTTTATATGGATTAATACACGCCTTTACATTTTAGATTCTTTTATCGGTTAGATAATCAAGATAAAACAAAAGACACGACTTAGGTAACTACTGTTGCTGTAAAAGTTTTAACACTTAATACTCCAATGTTTTTACCTCGCCAACCGCGTTCCTTATTAACCTGACCTGTGTAGTTTTTAAATAGGGAATGGATTTGAAACCTTTCACAATTTTATGACTTGAAAACAGACAACCCATTAAAAAAAAAGATGTATATTGGAAATAATTCATATACATAATAATGAAGGTTTGATCAACTTTAGAACTCATACGAATAACATTAGTATTATTTACAAATTTCTCAATTTAAATATACGAGGATATACCTTAGTCAAAAAGAACCTACACTTTCCCCATTGGGGAGCGTTATCATAGAGCCATTTGCGCATTCATACGTTGCGTTGATGCCCCAGTGGGTATGTGTGCGGTTTGATACCTCGATCACATCAGTCGCCAGCCATTTGTGACAGCGTCAGCATGTCAGTTCTACTATCAGTTTATATGACGGAGTAATAACGAGCATTGATCCGATTTTTGTAGCCGAAAGATGTAAAAGGACCGAAACTCATCAGAATATAGTGTTTTATCTCGTAAAAACGGATTTTTGTGGACAAACCATAGCGGAGTGCATTTTCATTTTTGGGTCTCGCGGTTACTTTATCGAAATTATACATTCGACTAGGAGTAGCATTATAAATGGTACATGTTGAACTTAATGAGATATTGACTAATACTTGGGAGACTTTGCCATCTAACCTACAATATTTCTCCAGCTTTATTTATGCTTGATGCACGCTAAATATCTATTTCTCTTTGAATGTGGTTCATGACCGTTTTAGTTTTTTCTCGAGTCTTTTTAGAAAATTTAATTGAAATAGGTCGACTAAATCATACAAATGAGAAACCAGAGTTTTTCTATACAACAATACCAGGTACTTCATCAATTACTCTGACGAAGACAAGTGAAGTAATTAACAAACTTACGCCAGAAATAAGTTCAGATTCTTCAGGAAAAGATTGCTTATATTCACTTTGAACAGACAAACCGTCTCATACCCACACTTACTATACAAAAGTCAATGCTTTGATTCGGTTTTATAAATAGTCAATTAATAAAATACTACTTACCGTTTAAGCTAATACAACCTGTAAAGATGTCACTTTTGCATAAGTATTGGAAATTTCTATAGCCCAATCAGGTGGATAACATTTCCGTTTACTTTCTTGAATCTTGTAATAAGGCGAAAATATTACATTCGTATATCTTTGTTTAAAAGAGCATTTCAATTAATTTTGATTCACAACTTATCACGTATGGTATAAATAACACAATCTAAACGCAAATTTTGCAAGCAATTAGCTAATGACATAAGACCACCTCACCGCAAAATAACTAGACAGTAAAGCTTAACAGTTAATTGAGAAAAGTAGCTTATACAATAAAATAATTATAATCATAATTACAGTATTTAGTTGCCCAAATGTCGAAATTTAATTTAGCTTGACTGAAAATTTAAATTATTTAGGACGATTTTCAAAAGAACAAGTTCGGAATTTTTTAGAGGAAGATAATTTGTGAAAATTATAAAATTTAAAATAAATTCGCGGTAAACATTTACGCTTCTCATTGCTTGCACATTCAACTATGCAGCTTTCTTTGAGGATTATAAACCGCCCGGAAAAACAAAGAATGAGTTGGAGTATTATACGCTTGCAATTATTATCTACAGTCTGATAAGAGTATTTTCAAAATTAGAATTGTAAATAATTAAACATAATTTTAACGAGACCGACACAAGACAAAGACAAGAATGGAGTAAGTTATTACCCTATTGCGGTGCAAATATACCTTTTTTGATTTCTTTCCATTTGGGCCTCCCCTTTTGTAAGTGTGACCTGCTTTATTTACCTTTGATATTTGGGTATTGCAAAGTTTTAGTTAATATTTTTGTTAGTACTGTATTTCTTGATTATTTTATCGAACTTTTATCAATTTGGAAGCCATTGTTGTTACTACTTTCGGTTATTATGTATGCGCTTTCGTCAATTTATCTGCCCTTTTTTTTAAAAACTTACATGTAAGTTGCTGAAGTTTTACCGTATGCCTTTATATTTTGCACGTTGTTTATTAGTTCGCTCTGAAGAAGAATTGCATCTTTCATTGCAAATATTGGCTTTTAATAATAAATGTTAGTTGACAACGGTTTTTGTTTGACTCTAATCATAATGCTACCCGTGCTGTATAGCTATCTTGCTGTGCACTCGGATTCAATCAACGCTACTGCTGACGTGGTTTCTGAACAATTATT
>JAHWXV010232891.1:0-20663 GCA_024586415.1 Phrixothrix hirtus | reverse complement strand
TGTTTTATCTGGACCGCACATGGTAAATTTTCTATTTATATACTCCGAAAATTCAGCTATAATTATTTGGATGTTTCATCAACAATAAATAACTTTTTTACCTACGGTGAGGAAACCTGTATTTCCACCAGCTTACATGCCTTGAGGTATCTTGAACGTCTTCAAAGCACCAGTTGTATCCAGAAGGCTAATACCGTTGCTGTTACTGTTAGACATGCCGAAATCTTCATCAATTAAATGGATTCGCCTTAGAGAATTACGTTTACTCGTGAATGAAGTTTTACAATTATAACGACATTTGTTCGTTTAAATACAGACGTACCTGTGCATAATTAAATCTGTTTAAGGTAAATTACTTACCCGATTTCTTTTGTACAAAAGGAAAACGAGCACATCAAAACACTTTGTAAGTATATTGTGACTATTTTTTATGTATAACGCACAGGTTATTTGGTTGAATATTTATTGTAAAATTCATATATTGAAAATCTCAAATTGTTTTTGAATTGATTAGTTTCCTAAATCTTGAATTTATGTGCATTATTGCATCATTTCAGAAACAATAAATAATGTAATGTTAAAATTCATTTATTTATTTGTTATAAAGTTTTTTTCTTCCAAGGTTTATATTTTTATTTAATTTATTTTGAATATTACCTGGTCACAAATTTTCAGGTCGTCAGTTTTACATGCCAATCTGATAAGGAGTCATCTGTTTAAACGACGTGTTGGCACTCAACATTTTTAGACTCACTGATCATTCCCGAATTTCTTACCTCATCGCCAGACATAGCAAAATTACTTGGGTTCACCAGGAAATAACAACCTTTCCTAATCGTATGCACTATTTGTGTAACAGACGTTACAAACAAATAAAAGTAACGTACGTTTTGTACGGGTTTGAGAAATAAAAGTTTAAGTGTCTCAAGGTAAAGTAAAATGGCATTAACTTTGTATTCATTTTCTTTTGATTTTCACTTATTTGTCCACGTATTTTCTATTTTGTCAACTGAATTTCCTTGCTATTGTCATTCGTCATTGATTTTTCAAACAATTTCATACTTTATCCTTAGTTATTATTTAATTTTCCTAATTACTAATAACTCTAAAATTAAATATGAGTAAACGATAACAGCAACGAAATAATGTTGGTCAAAAACAAAAAACAAAATAAGTAATGAAATTTTATGTTCAATAATTAGAACCATTAACAATTATTCCATTAACATAAATCTCGGATTACAATTGAATGTTCTGACAGGCACAGTACGAAAAATGTATGCAACATTTCGAAAAGCTAATTAAATAACGAGAAATTCTAGACTTCAGCAACAAAAGTTATCCATGACACAAGATGAACAAATTTGTGATTGGGTGGAACAAAATTATTATGTCTCTTCGACAGTTGCAACAAAAATGCTTGAACGAATGGACCTATATTCAGATTTGTTTATTAACCATCAATCGAACTTTGAAGATTTTTCAAAGTTCCGTTCAACTAGTATTTTTAAAGCAGAAAGGGGAAATACTCCAAAAACTATTCATGCTCGTTTCGATAATGCACTTCAATCTAATAGAATAGTGTTTGAAAAAAAATATTTTTCATTGACGAACACAGATTATGGGTTAATTTCAGAGTCTGATATGGTAGATATGTTAATAATTAATTAAGCAAAAAAAGCTAATAGCTTGATAAAGGAGCACAAATTGATCTATCGCTGTAGCAATGAATGTGAATTTAATAGATTTGTTCCAGATTCAAGATAGAGCCTTCAATGTTATGAAATTTATAATATTATTAACTAAATGGGTAATAAAATTGTTTTCACCATTACAATACACATATGCACAACTTTACCTACCAGTTTGATTTTAAAACGTTTCTAGAATGCATTTCGAAAATTACGTTTATTATGTCACGCTTTATATTACTTTTATAGTAAATTAAGCAATTACGCTTTGCTTTGATTTCTCATTAAGTATTATTTTATATAACTGAAATAAATCTTTTACAAACCTCAGTCACATTAAAAAGCTGATTATAAATTTTGAGAACGACTTTAATGAGTAACCAAATAAATCTGGTATTTTAATTTTTAGACGAAATTACAGAAAACGAAACCGTAATAGTCTTGTCGAATTCCTAAAAATATTAATGAATTAATATTTTGTCATTTACAAATTTAGGTAACACTATTTTTGACTAATGTATATACGAGCTATTGTTTACAACGTAATAATACTTATTTAATCTTAACACATTTTTATTAGAACGCGATGTTTTAAAACGACTAAAATAATCATAAACATAAATCATGACTAACTAATAAATGAATTCGAGAATGAGACAATCAATCCTAAGTATTAAATAAAATTAATATTTAGAAATTTAGTAAGTGCCAATTTTGAAGATATTTCCTATAACTACTTATAATTTGTTTGAATTTAATTAACTAAATTGGTGCGCGTGTTTATGTTAAACGTTTCATCCAAAATATTGGGAACATTATAGTTATTATGTGTAACCCATTAGTGAAAGCTTTATTATTATTTTTATTTAACGTAGTTTAAATTACTTGGTTAAATAGTGTAATTTGGTAGGGTGGTCTTTTAAATTTAAAATTACATAGAATATCACAATGGATGGACCCTGCTCAATACTAAATTATTTTGCAGTATGTATTCCTTTTTTAACGTTAATAATTATATGAATATATCTAAAATAATTTATTTCAATTTTTAGCAGGAATTATACCATAAAGTAGATATTTATTTTCCATCGCCAAATTGGCATTAAAACAATAAGACGGTATAGTTTTCGGTTCGTATTCTAAAATCCCTAAAAATCAAACATTTTGTGATATCCTAAAAATGAAACAAAATGAGTAATTACTATAGTTAGAAAGTATTTCATTAAGGATGATTATTTGAACGCTTAGAACGGACATGGGTTGCATAGAGTGTACCTGACCGTTCGCAATTACGTATACTTAATTTGAATTTAGCTGTATATATAGTTGTTCTGTAATCCTAGACATAATGTTAGTAAACTTAAATTATGTTCTACTGTTCGTTCCATATCTAAAATATTCTCGAGTCTACATAATTAATTTTACATTTGTAGGTATAAACGTAAATATTTATATGCATTTGTATTTTCAAAATAATAAAATAATGCTTACATATTTCACAAACTTGATTCCTTTTAATTATTCCAATTTATATACTTTGATAATTTTCTCTGCAAAAGGTTCATTTATTTTTTAAGGATATTGTTAGCTCATGTCGTGTTTCAAAATATTTAATAAAATACAGCGTAATAAATATGCACTACCATGTACATTAGTTGTTCGAATAATTTTTGGTAAGGCATTAATTAATTAAGGCAATGTAAATTGTTAGTTTTATAGTGTAAAGTAAATTAAAACAGGAATCTATTGAAAACGCCTCCTATAATATTTGATATAATTGTAGTAGAAATTTTATTAAATAAAGTATTGAAAATAAATATAAAATTTAATCATTAAAATTATTTAAAATTACAAAGTAACAAAATCAACGTCAGATATTGTAAAACGCTGCTAAAACACATAAACACACATGCCCAAAGCAATTGAAGCTGTCTTCTTGTTCAGTAAAAGAACAGAAATAGGTATACAATTAATTGATGTACACCGCAGCATTGAAACTTTGTTAAGTAACTATTTGTGCCGTTATGAAAGAAATGTAACATAAGCAAGGAATGATGTAAGCATGACCTCATGGAAAAGAAAGAAAGCCACAGCTACGTGAGAAAATTATTGATAAGTAGTTAATCGTATAGTAGTTACATAGGTGGTAAACCGCCATAGTTGTTTCGGAAGTGCCGCTTGTCTTTATTTTAGCTCATCAAAGCTATCCTTGTTGAAATTTTAAGGTATCCACTAAGTCTAGGAGCTGTGATGAAATTCCAAATTAATTAGGATTAACAATTCAACAGGAATTAGGCAGTAACATTTTCCATTGGTGTCCAGCCGCAGGGTCATTCATGTAATCGGACAATAAGGGACGACTTCCGCTTCAAAAAGGCAAATAAAGGCGGCATCGGCTGTAGTGATTTCTCATCTAAAAAGGGTGTTCTGTTATCTTCCCGTAGGTGCAAATAATGTCCTACCGGTGTAGAACAAATTTAATTTTAGTTAACGTCAAGTAATAAAGGTACCTTGATTTCCTGATCTTTTTGGTTATATAAAACAAATCAATTGCAAATTCTCACTATGTAATGTTACAATGAACGTTCTTGCTTCTTTAAAATTTGAACTAGCTATTTTGATCTATTAACATCCATTATTAATGGACCAATGTATGTTTTCTTTTAGTACATACTGTACTTTTATACCATGTCGTTAACGTAAGTAAGATTCGCTTTCCTAAATAATTTTAAATCTTTCGTTCTAGCCTATTCGAGTACTCTAATTTGGTTTAATTAATAAATGCGAACCTTAGTTACGTTGAGTAATGTTTATATTGCTTATGAAATTTAAGGCATGCCGTAAACATTGTTGATTATCAACAAACTTGTTGTATTAATGTTTAACAATATAAATTTTACCTGAATGAGTTAAATCTGATCCAGTAATTTGCTAAAAAAAAGCAAGATATGTCATTTGTTTCAAGTCAAATTTTAAACTTTCATCGTAATATAATTTTCTGCCAGTTAGATGATTAAAAACTATATAGGGTGGCAGAATTTAGTAGCCATCTTTAAATGATTTATATCAAGTGGGGTACATCCTAAAATTTTGTACAGCGTCGATTGCAATTGAAACTCTTATAGCCATTCTACCTCAATTTTGTTCCTCTTTATAGTTAAAAGTAGATCTCGATCAATACAGTATAAATAGCGGGCTCCATTCCTAATTCCATAATAAAGCTAGTACTCCGCCATATACAGGAGCCGTCATAAATAGTGAGCACTTAAAATTTAGCATGCCCTCCTTCTGCTTTATCTCGTGTCTGCACTACCGTAGGAATGTCTGTCTCCACTCCAAATGTAGGTCTTAACATAACCTGGTACCAGTAGTCGATTTGAGAATAGTGGCGCCCACCGATTTCGTTTTATCCTTACAGTGTTCAGCCTCGAAGGTATCGACGAACACCGCCTCACTCCACTGTAGCTTTGCCGGCTGTGGTTAAGCATTCTTGATTTTACTTGTTGCATGCATTATTGCTAATTTAGATTGTGACAATATACATACTTGCACGTATGAAAATGATTTGATATAACATGAAATAATGTTGACAAAACAGGAGTATTAATTAACAAACATTGCTAATAATTGAACGTAGAAGACTCAATTGACAAAAAGTGAGATAAAGTTGGAATGTAACGAAAATCAAATTTTCTATCAAAAAATATATTATTCCCAAAAACTTGAAAAGTCGTATAAAAAATTTGGAAAATTATCGTTATTAGCTTAGACATGGCCTGCTTTAATGAACGGTTAAACCTTTAGATCTTTAAATAACATTTTGATGATCAAAGATGGAAACAATGTATCGGTGAAACAATACATTTAACAATGCTATCTAAACATACCAAAATATAAATAGGGATTTTAGCCAGCTCTTGGTCTAAAGGATCCTCTAGGAGTTGCTCGAGGTAAAGTTATCAAGCAGAATAGAATATACCTTTCAATATCATGTTATCTACAGTTACTATGTATTTTATGGGAAAAACATACCAAAAGTGAGTGTGTAGTTGAATCATAGGTTCTATACAAAACTATAACTATTATGGTTAATACTATTTCAACAGTGTCTTGATAATTGAATCTAAAGGTTTCTTAAAATTAAAAATAAGAATATATAGTTTAATCTAACTGTAATAGTAAGTGATTTAACGAATCTGGATGACCATGATCAACCCCAAAATGCCGCATTAAGGAAATATGAAGATTTTCTGGATCATACTATTGTAGTACAAGTAGTGCTAAAGCAAAGGGTGAAGTGTACTTGAAAGAATACGATAAACAATAAACATTAAAGATGAAAAATATTGAAATTCACGAACAAAAGCATTACCTAAGAAAATTAAAATGTGAAAAATAGATTCGTTGGAAGACCATATTCATAAAATCTTGACTTAATATGTTATCTGTTCTAGTTAATTGTATAAGGCTTAAGTATTCATATAAATAGGAAAACTGTTTACTTTAAAATACCAAATCGGTTATTTTAATTATGGAGATCTAGAACATACCTATTTTATTTAAAAATAGAAAGTCACCAGATAACAATTATGAATTATTTAAAAATTCGGGTTATGATGAAGCCATTAGCGGATCACGCCCGGCCAAAGGAACGTCGGCTTGGTACACAATAATTTCAGCAGGTACTTGAAAGGTACATCCTTTTCTTCTGACGCGTATGCCAAGGTTTTGTTCGCAATAATTTGTTTGAAGTAAATGGTATTTGCATATATGGATCCTAATAGATACTTGGTGCAAAATGAATGATTATTTTATATTTTTCGCTTCTGAGACACATGTAACTGTAGTTATGGGTAATGTATTTAAAAAAAATAGTAACATATCAATGATGTTGTACAGATCAGCAGCTGTTCTAACTTATGTGTAAACGACACATGTCATAAATGTTTGTCGCTCCCTTTGAGGGACGCTGTTCTTTATTTTTGTCCCACCCAAATAGAATTTGGTGCAACTACCGGATTGCTTAGATAAAGACAATGTTATCCAAACATCTGACTTCTATATTGTGCCTTCTTAAAATGGAAATGAGGCAGAAGTTGGTAGTGACGATACTGACTTTAAACATACATGAAATTTCAATATTTACCTTGTAGGATGTTAATTCAATCCTGTAACGTTGTTAAGGACAATAAATATTGCGATCTCTAAGATTTTTCACATTGTCATGGTTGCAAAAGGGTTTAAATATAACCAGGTCAATGAAAATCTCTCAAATGCTAATTGGAATGCTCTTAAATAAACACCCTACCAAACAGAAAAATCACGAAACTTCTAAATCTGACAGCGCTGTCGAACTGTTGCAGTTACTTTCAAGTTGTTGTTAAATTGACAGAACAAAAATGATATCTAATGAACTGAGACATGTCTTCAAAAATCCACCGTCTCCGTTGATTACGATCTTTATTGCTTTATATACAGGGCATCTCGGCGGGAAATGCATCGATCTATATGTAGAAAACTATACATACGAAAACTTTTAAAATTTATCAGTATACTAACGTCGATAAGGGCAACTCAGCTAAAATATTTTCAGGATAGTGGCACTTCCAGCCATACCGAAAGCGGGTTTCAACTTGCTTATTTTAAATAGAAAAGCCTTTATTATTTTTATATTTCGCGCAAGATTATAGGCAGATTTCGTGTATTATGTGCTCTACCTGAGTCTAAGCGTTTTTGACATGTTTATGTATTTGTATTAAAAATGACGTTTGCATGCCCTAAAAAAGGCCCTACTTTAATAGACTTTTGATAGTATTTTGTTAAATATTAATACAGGGTGCTCATAAAATAGGATTAAAGATGAAATAGAGAAAACCGCCAAAAGGGAAACCTCTAAATTTTATAATTTTAGCTTATTTAGCATTCAAAATAAGAGTAAGTTTTATAAGGCAGTTTATGCTGAAAATTTTTAGTTTTCGAAATATTGGCAATTTAATATTTTTATATGGCGATTCTGCTGCGGATTTGATGTTCAGTTATACTTTTACTTGTCTATCACATTTGGCTCTTGCTTGGCTATTGTAATGTTAAAAAATAATCACATCCTTAAGGAATGTATGAAGGTATAACTTCCCATTTGAAAATTATTAATAATCATGCCGGGACGCTTAAGTTGTACAAACAAAGATTATTTAAACTTATTTGTTATTTATGGAGAATGTGATACAGTTATATAAAGAGCATTTAACACGTTTGCCATTCGATATCCGCAAAAACAGAAGCCATCGCCATGTTCTGTTAAACAGATTATAAAATATTTCAAGAACTTCGAATCCGTCAAGGTAATAGTGCAAAGAAGTAAACCTCTTGTTGATAATGGGAATATTGAAATTGCTATTTTGAGATAAGCTGTTAGAGCCAGGATTATCCAAATCAACAGTTCATGCAATATTACGCAAACACGAATTTCATTAATACGCTTTTCCCATAGTCCAACATCTAAACGAATTTGATTTAGGAAGACAAGTAACATTCTATGAATTTATCTTAACTTGGACGTAAGGAAACGATTTTTTTTGAACAACGCCTTTTGTACTGATGAAGCTAAATTTACAAAAAATCGTGCCTCTATTCGACACAATTCCCATTATTAGAGTGATTCAAATTTACTTGTATTTAGAGATCAAAATTGTCGAGAATCCTGGCAGTTGTGGTGGTTATGGTGCAATAAGAAATGACGGTGCAGTGGTACTACATTTTTATCAAGAAAACTTAGACGTTTCTGAATTATTTTAGATATAAAATGTATTTCTTAATTTATAGGTGAAGGCTATTTGAGCATTTTACATAATTTTTAAACTGACTATTTAAACAATTTGCCGCTCGCTGTTCATAGAAAGCTATTTTAGCAGTATGAGAGCGCAACCTCCAAATGGTGGCTACCTCATCAATAAATCTTTACAAAATGTTTTTGTTTCATAGATCTTTCAGTGCTCGAGTTTTTTATTTGGTGTACAATTAAAGACCGAGTGTTATTACACTCCGATAACAACTATGGAAGGTTGTATGCAGCGAGTGAGGAATGAATTTACAAATTCAAGTCTAGAGTTAATCAGAAAAGCGTTTCATGAACAAGTGCTGTTCAAATGCAAAAAATGTTGGGAAGTTTAAGGACGTCAGTTTCAACATTTACTGGAAAAATAATTATATTAAATTATTTAATTCCATTACTTTACACAAATTAGGGACCAACTGTAATGATGTATTGAATTAAAACTTGAAACTAAGTTCCCTAAATAATTAAATAGAATATTAAAATTTTAACCATTTATTGCTCTGCCTACATATGTTTAGGTTCATGTAACAATTTGAACCATCTACTGCGCATTCTAAAATCTTGAATGTTTTAACAATTACTTTGGTTTTATTATAAATAACTCTGTAGAATGTCCAAGTATATACAAATTTGAATATTCTATTTAATAAATTAGGGAACTTGGTTTCAAGTTTTAATTCAATATATCATTACAATTGTACTAAAATCTAGAGTTTTCTAATTTTATTATTTTCCTTTCTGAATTCAACATGAACTGTTATTTTAACGTATCCTAAGTTCTTAAAATTTTCTATAATTTTTTTAACAGCACACGGCGATGCCTTTTGTTGTTGCGGATATCGAATGGTAAATGTATCTTATGTTCTTGATATAACTCTATCACATTCCCTATATATAATAAATAAGTTTAAATGATCTTCCTTTGTATAATTTAAGCGCCCCAGTATGATTATTATGAAGCAATATAGTATAAAAATGTGTAATATAAAATCAAGGTACCAGATTGTAACTGTACAAATATTCAAAGTAACTGACATAGAAATATTTAAACAGTTCGACTGCAGTTAACGAAAAACGTCTGTTAGATTTAAAAAGCATTCCGATTTCTAACAGAATATGAAAGTTGGCCGAACTCAATTTTTATTTTATCGTAGGAATGATAAATGAATTCAGGCAGCCAATGGTGTTGCTTTCAATTTTCTAGAGAAAATTGATAATACAACTGATATTGTACAAACAATTAATCAAAATAGAATCAACAGTAATATTAAAAGTTTTCCGCAAAATACTACAAAACATAGACATCACGCCAGATAAAAATGAAAGCGAAACATTACTTTTGGCCAAGTTTATTAAAGAAGAAATCTGTGAAAATAACCAAACAAACAACAGAAGGTGTGCCAATAGTCACTTAATCCGAAACGTTTCGATAATACTTATAACACAACGCAATAAAAAACAAAAACGAGAAGAAGAAAATTGATAAATAGGGAATAAAGAACAAATCGAGCAGCACAAAAAAACGATAAATAAAATAATAAAATTCGCAAATGTAGTTCTACAAATATTGAGGAAGTACATCGAATATCAGTTCCTGTAGATCAAAAATAAAAGAAAAGTTATACCTTGATAACAATGAAATAGACGAGAAAATGATTTAAAGTGTTGGATGTGAATATAGGTTTCAACATAATTGCACAGTATTTTCTGATTTTAAGTGCAAGCTATTGTTAATGAAGAAAGTTTGTGTATATATTATTAATATATATTAATTTATACTGTGTATACTTAGTTTATTTACATTCCATTTACAATTAGGAATAGAAATGTGTGATTCTTTTCAAATTTATTTTATGCATTTTAAAATTTACAAGCAGGCAAAGAATTAACTACAACCTAGTTATTGTCACGTTCTTCAAGCTATTTAAATTTTTTAATACAACTGTTGATTTTTATTTTGTTAATTTTAGTTTATGCTTTTTAAGATTTAAATATTATTATAATAAATAATGATGATTTATTTATTTATTAAGGATTTTTTTTGATTATTTCGATATTGTAACATAATTGTTATTTTATTACAGTGATTTGAAAATAACTTCCAAGCTATTTACTTGTACCTATCCTAAAGGATGAATATAGAATTTAAATAGCTGGCTATACGTATTTCTTGTATATCTACTTCAACCTATAAATATTTTTGTATGTCAAATTTGTTATAAACGAAAAGAAATCCGTTTATAAAAATTTACATTATATGCTATTTAGCATAAAATATATTGAAATTGGAATTATTTTTCCTTTTTTATCTATTTGGGACCTTCATGTTATAGAAAGTTGACTGATTATTAGAAAATTTGCCCTATAGTAAAATCATTCTCAAAATAAAATTCGGTTTAATTTTAAAATTACTCATTTGGAAACGATTTTTGTACATGTAGATTTGTATAATAATCTTTAGCAACATAAAGTTGCATTATTAGCAAATCGTATTCCTGGAATGGTACTCAACACTAACAATGCAACCCGTTAATTATATTAGCAACTGCAACATTGTGTGAGTTTACAGAGCTATTTCATGTTGTAAAATAGTAAAAATAACATAGATTGATTCTGTAGTTCCAAATAATTATAAATCAGTACTTTCCTAATCTCAAATATATGGCGCTAAGGTAAAAATTATTATACTATTAATCTAAATGTTTCAATTTTGCGAATGCGTAGTGCTCGTATTTTAATTAAAATAACTTGTTATATTATAACCCAATTTAATATGATAGATTTGTACTTCTGTTGATTTTATTACAAATATATTAGGTTAGTATTAAACAAAAAAAAACTGTATAGTTTAATTTTAGATTTTGTAATTTATATACATATTAATTCAAATTTTACACAATCTGTGAAAAATTTGAATGAACGGACGGAAAGATATATAGAAGATGATCTTAAAAAACCGTTTATAAACCGGGTTTTTAAGTAATTCTTCAAAAATTTGGACACCCGTTTTTTTAAAATATTGCAAGGTCATTTCTATTGATATCCTTATCTGTGATTTTATTAATAGAATCTAAATTATGCCATGCCAGGTTGTTAAATTTGTTACTTGACGAAAATTAAAAACGTTTCGACCATTCAGTAGTCTTTTTCAAGCAATACTTTTGTTTTACAATTTTTTAAATTGAGAAGATGTTGAATCTACAATTAATATGAAAAATAAATGAGGTTAAGTTAATAAATTATAATAATTACATCAAAAATAAAAATATAGTCAACTATAATAAATTAATCTTAATTGTGGTAAACATATGTTGCTTTAATTTCAAATAGAGATAAAATTTTTTTAACCATGCAGTGGTTGTGCTTAATCTATCAGACCCTAATCGTCTAAAAGTTGCTGTAATTCAAAAATGTGGAAAACTAGATTGCCTCCTCTCACTGTAGCTTCACAAATGAACATTGCTTACAGTACTGACAAATAAGAAACCAGTCACATAACAAAAAGTGGGGATTCAATGGAGTGGAGTCTTTAAGACTAAGCGCGACCACTTAAGTAGTTTAATGTTGACGTTCAGAGCGAGAAGTGTGATAATTTAGAGTTCTTTGTTAGTGTGTTTAGAGTAATTGATTTATATGTACTTAAGATAGATCAAAGAATGGAACAACCCCGTTCGCTACGACTTTTAGATGACAATGAACATTTTTTTACGATCAGGATTCAGATAATGATGAAGACGCAAATTAAATACGAGAAGACGATTCGGATATAGAACAGGAAGGTGAAATTAGTGAGGAAGAAAATGAAATTCCCGGAAAGAGAATTAAATGTGCATATTTTTCTGGACGCGATAAAATTTCACAGTGGAATGAACACTGTCTAAGTAAAAGAGTACGAACTTTAAAGGGCACTCTTACTATCCATTTACCTTCGGTGGCGAATTGTGCAAAGGATGTTACATATATTTTAGAGACATGGAAATTATTTTTTACAGAGCATATACTTAACATAGTTGTTGACAATGCCAATAAATATATCAACGAAATTGCTAATAAGTATGCAACGCAAAGGGATGCTAGACTAACAGATATTGTGGAAATAAAAGCTTTAATAGGTTTATTATACACGTGTGGATTTCAAAAAACTAGTTGACTAAATGTAGACGAACTATGGGACAAAGACGGCTTTGGAGTGGAGAGATTTTGGTTAACAATGTCAAAACAGCGATTTCTCTTTCTATTGAGATATCTTTGCTTCGATAACTGATTGCCAAGAGAAGAAAGGAAGAAAACAGATAATTTATATGCAGTAAGAAACAGTTTAGACATCTTTATAAGAAAATGTAATGATATATATAATGTGAGTGATTTTGTAACGATCTATGAAGTATTACCATTTAGAGGACGTTGTCCATTTAAACAATATATTCTATTGAAGCCAAGTAATTACGACATTAAAGTATCCTCTTTAGTAGATGCCAAAATGCATTATACTAAAAATTTGGAAATTTATGTTGGTCAACAACTGGAGGGCCCGTACAATGTTAAAAATGGAATCTAAGATATTGTTGAAAAGCTTATTAGACCAATATTTGATACACCACGAAATATGACTTATGACAGTCGGTTCACCTCATTTAGACTGGTAACATCACTTTTGAAAAATCACCGGATGACTTTCTTCGGAATTGCAAAAAAGTGAAAAGAAGTTGCCTATACAGTTTATACACATAAAAGAACGACTACAATTCTTATGCATATTTGAATTCTCGAAATAGATTACTGTTGTATCCTATGTACCGAATAAAGGCAAAAATGCCTCTATGCATCATGACGATAAAATTGATCCTGAAAGCGGTGAAAAATGTAAACCGGATATTGTGGTATTCTACAATTCAACTAAAGGTGGAGCTAATACTGTAGATCAGCATTGCTCAACCTATGACGTTGCAAGAAACACCCATCGACGGCCTATGGTCGTATTTTATACTGTATTGAACGCCGAGGCTAAAAATTCTTACATTATATATCGTCAGAGTAACCCTAATAAAGAGATATTTCGGCGCACATATCTAAAACGACTCCTTTGGCTTTGACAGAAGAGAATTTAAAACGTAGGTCCAGTCTAAAGAATCTTCCAACCAAAATCCGCGATAGAAGACAGGAAGCGACAAGCACGTCTATTGTACACCCTACTGGAGATCCAAATAATCCTAACATCAGAAAGAGGTGCTACTTTTACAAGAATCAAAGCAAAATCAGATTTTTTTGTGACACCTGCAAAAAATGTATGCCTAAAACATTTTTATTTTAAGTGCAAAAGCTGTATTTAGTACATACGATATTATAACCGTAGATAATAAAGAATTGTTTATTTCGCATTATTTTTAAAACTTTTGTGTTCTTTTCAATAAAATTTAGAAATATATTTCCAGGATAAGGTATTATGGTACAACAAATAATACCTTATTTTACTTACAATTAACTATTATATAATAAGCAATTCATATTTGTATAATTACAATAACTAAATAGTAGTACCACTTTTAGAAAATGTTATTATGTTTTATTCAGTTTTATAAAAATACGTAAATACTAAATATAGGTCTGAGAGGCTAGGCGCGTCCGCGCATGTCACATTTGAGACGCGATCACTGCAGGGTTAAAAAAACCACAAAAGAGTGGTACCGAGAATCGGCTACCATTTGTAGTTTAAAAAATTTTTTTTTACTAGAAAGTAGAAAATAACTAATAAGATATTTAGAATTTGAATTAATTTCCTACTAAATTGAAAGAGAATCGACGTGAGTACCATTTCTGAGTTTTAAACCTATTTTAATTTAATTTTAACTTTGTGTAAACATAGAAAAGTAAACGAAGTTAAATCAGTCATTCCAGTTTCAGAATTGGAACAGGAATGATGTATATCAAAACATTGCAACGCGCAGGTCTGAATTAAACTGAATCGCAATATTTCGTCAATTATAACGAATTCCACTAGTTATACAAAGTATATTATAATTGTTGTATATAATGCGTCACAAGAAACAGACAATTTTAGATTGAAATTCTAGAATTTCAGTTTGATTTATTTTAAACTAGCAAATCAAACTTAAATTTTATTATTTCAATTTGAAATTGTCGAGGAGGGAATATTTTCAGACAGATACGGCAATTGCTTTTAATAGGCAACTTATCGAGACTTAAAGATTTTACAGCGAACAAACTGTCTGAAGCTCCAATACTCACTAGAATAGAGAACTGGATTCATACAAATTAAAGAAAAACCTGCTGAAATAAACTAGTAATTTCAAATTTATGGTGGTTGAAACTAGCATTTCTAATACTAAAGGAAATTCAATGGATTAATGAAACAATATCAAATGAAGTTATTGAAGTTAAATTTTCGTGCAAAAATAACATAAACTACTCCAGTTTAACCTATTCTAATATTAATTTATGATTAATAGCCAATTTTCTGTTGAATCAAATCCCGCTTTTCTACATGTCAGTGCCTTTTTTCTGGATAACATCTAATGGCTATGTATTATAGTTTAAAAACAACAATTTTCGTCAACTTACTCAGTTAATTTAGTACCCTTGTTCTCTAACTTATTAAGTTTAATAACTAATGTAAATTAATGTCTTTATTCAACACACATATGGTTCGCACTTAACTCCAAATTTGCATGATTTAAGTTACCTCAAAATTGTATAGTTGGTACAATTGCTTTAAATAATCCATTTCTAAAACATTAAAAGGTTGTATATCTGAATTATAAGCAGACGCATTACTAACAGTGAATTAACGTGTGTAGCAATGAATATCGACAATTATTCACACAAATGCAACCCATTGTGCAGCAGTAAATTAAGGGTAAAAACGAATACATACCTTTTCAAAAATATGTCATTACATTTTAGACACATCTCAATATTATTGAAATGATTCATAATAAAAGACTAGAAATATGCATATATTTTAAAAAATTATCTTAATTACTTTCTAAAATGATGACAAAGCATAAGTGATGCTATTTGTTTCATCATATGACTGATGATTTTTATTTAATAAAGTGCCTAATGTTCATTCGTTAAAACGTGCTCCATACTGATGGAATTAATATTTAGTATTCTGCGTCGTCTGCAAACATAACTTTAAATTAAAAGCAATTTGTACGTTTAATTTAAAGGTATAAGAAGGATAATTAATAAAAACTATGTGAAAATAAAAAACAATTTACGGTAAACGTTAATCACAAAAATGTAGTAAATAAAAAAACGTTAACAAGTTTATAACGAGTACTAACGAATTATGGAATAATTTATGACGGAATAGTTGTAACAACTTGTATAATTAATCTATAACTATATTTTATAAATCTGCTGATGTTGAATATGAACTAAATATCATTGTATCGAATTATTATTACAGTAGTTTCTTAGGTAAATGATATTTTATTTTACTTTGAATAATTTATACATATAGTTGGTAATTTGCAGCAATTAACAATTATTTAATAACTATAAAACCGTATATGCACTACTTTACTGTCCCACATCTATACGTGTATGTTCTCAAATATTGTTAGTTTGTATAAAAGTAGTAAAGGACATATTTTACTAAAAAGCTTTACTACACCTACGGAGGTAGATTATATTGTTTTCACAACCTTTGAAAATGATTTTAAAAGAATGCAATATTTTTAGACTCAACTTCCAGTTTATTCCGTTTTATGCGCTTACTCTTTCATTTAAATGTTCACCGTGTACTGAAAATGTTGTATATGTAAGAAATTTAGACATTAATAATAGATACTTATTTTCAGGCTTAATTATCAGACTTGCTACCACAGTCTTCTCTCTAATGGAGAAATAATGTCTTAGACTCGCTCGTTTTTTTAAATATATGTCGTACATTTAGGCAGTCAATAAATAGAAATTGTGTTCAGAACTAATATTCAAATAACTTCATAACTACTTTACAGGATTTAGAACTATAATTAGTATTCAGGGCAAATTAAAATATGAGAAATAAAAATAATTAATGCTGCTATCAATTTATTCCATGCTTTTATTTCTTCCATAATTTTATAACAGTTTGCAGTAGTAAGCAATTTCAATGCCTTTATAGTCCAGAAAGTGGTAGCTATTGACTGTCTAGCTTGTGAAAGTAACTTTTTATCCAATTATCTTAAAAAGAACATAAGGAAAATCATTTAATACGCGTCTATACCGATCTTTAGTAAACCTAAATCTATAAAAAGGATTTAATTCAATTCCCTAACCTTTTTTACAGATTTTTCACGTAAAATTTGACCACAAGAATGATTTGTGGACCTAAGTTAACCCTGCGTTATATTTCAAGACAAAAAATTACTTGAATGCCATTTTTGCAAAAATTAGACCATACTATGATTATAGCTATAAATTTAAGTTGTCTGATTTTCTATCAACTTAAAATTGTTTACTTAATTAGTTATAAAAATAAGAATTTATGCTGAAATTTTACCTTATTAGGGAAACTTACTTTTACACCATGAACATGGAAAGAATTATTGTAAACATCGAACGCAATTTTAACATTTCTACGAACTCGTATTGCCCAATAATGTTTATATTGTTTGAATCTTGGCATAAAGGCATTGCTTTACTAAAAATCAAACGAATATGATTTTTAGTGGTATTACGAAAATTTTGTCAATAGAACGTACTTAAAATAATGCTTCTTGATTTTCTTAGGATATAATCCTATACATCAAACTTATTATTCTCTATTAATTGATGCTATGTATACCGGACCACCTTTGAAACTGAAATATTCAATAAGAAACTGTTAAATCAATTTTTATATTAGAGAATTAATAGACATGTAGATTTCAAAAATTTTAAAAACAGTCTACGCTCAAAATGTTGGCTATAATTTTTACCAATCATTACATTTCTCTCAAAAGTCTAGTACGTTTAAACAAATAGAAATTAATATTTGCATAAATAAATAAAGATTTAACGGTGAAAAGTGCCAAGAGCTATTAAGAAAATTTACTAATTAGGAAATTCCTTAATTCATAATAGCAAGTATTTGTGACCAATTTCGCGTTATTGTGGTTCGTCAGACAAATGCAGTACCTCCAATGTCCAATCATAAATCCTGTGAAGCTTAATATACACATTTTTTCTCGGTATAATTCACAAAATATTAATAAAACGCTATCTATTAAGTATTGATGAAAAAATACTCTAAAGCAAGCATTGGAATCTGTCAAATAATAGTACCCTAATGCATCCTTACAAAAGTTAAAATTAACGTTGTTTTAAAACTAACCTATTTCATCAAGATTGAAGCAATTGTTAAAAAATTTAATATAAAACTACAAGTATTAAAAATGACAAATATTAGTAAAACCATGAAAGTAGTATAAACATCGAAATAGGTTTCGTAAATGAATTGCTTTAGGTATAAACAAATAAAAATACACGTTTCTATAAACAAATCAAAATTTGGAGTGAAAAGTTTCAGATATTATTAAGAATATTGGTTTTCATTTGTTTATATTATGGCACCAAATTCACTTATAAAAATTGTTTTAGCTCTTGTAAGACTTTCATGTTCTGGTGGTATTTGTTAGTTTTAATACCAGTAGTGTCACATTATATTTCTTAGCTTCTGCCTTAATATTGAGCAAATACTTGCCTTTTAAAGTAATGCCAATTTTAACTTTGGTAAGCATGCATTAGGTTACTGCTATTTGACAATTCACTATGTTTAGTTTGGGATAGTATTTCGTAAATACCTTATAGATCACATTTAAGTAATCTTTTGTAAAGCAAAATAGCACGAAATATGTATATCAACTTTCGCAGGATTTTCATTTGGACATCAAAGATGATACGGTTGTCTGACGAGCCTTAATCAGTCGAAACCTGTTATAAATTATGAAATCTGCTAATTAGGAAATTCTATTAATAAGTGATTACTAGTATTAATAAATTTATTTAATTACAACAGAAAAATTATTTTATGAGCAACTATAGTCGTCCAAGATAAATACAAAGCTGAGCTCAAAACTTCCGCTGTACATATTTTTAAAACTGCAACTTAGGAGAACGCCGCTACAGTTTTGTTTTGAATGTCAAGACGTATCTGTTGTTAACGTTGTGCTCACTACAAATTACTAAGACTTTATCTGCAAAATGATTTTCGTAGTTAAAAACTTACTTAATTCAGTAGAAACTTCAAACACTTTTTAATTATTTATTACTTTTGTCGACAGGTTCGTTTTCTATAGAAGTTAAAGCTTACGCCTTCTCTGCTATTTTGTTGTTTTCTAACTATCTATGCAATTGTCACTGTGACAATTTAATTTAGAGAGTTTAAAAGGAGAGTGTGTTAATGAAGGCGCCAATCTTCGTCAATTACACGACTTTGATAAGCCTTGGAGTTAGAAAATCCGAAATAAGTGTTCGACTATTGCCTCAGTGTTGAATTAGAGAGTAATATGAGTAAAAATACAGCGTCGTCAAGATTTAGAGTGTGCTTGATAATTAGCACATTATGAAGGTTGTGCTTTTCAGGCAGTGACTCGAAGAAAACATTCAACAACCATTCAGCCTGCGACAAATCAATTTCTAGTAGCTATTAATCAAAGAAGGCATACATATTTAGCTAGCCTTGTTCTTACTGAAAATTTCTATGCTTAACGTTGATAACAAAGTATCATATCACTGGACTAACTTAAGGTAATAAAGGATACATTAACGGACTGAAATTGTATGCAGTGCTGAGTGTTGATTTTATTTCTTCAATTTACAATTGATCGATGCATACTATATAGCCGTCATCCAGAGCGTTAGGTAGTAGATTCGCAATATCATCATGAATAGGCCTTTCCTGGTCTTTATTCAGAGCACACGATTGCCTAAAGTTTTTTCTCGGAAATGTTATGCAATTAGCTGTGTTACCCTTCCAAGTTTTATGTTCTACCTTATATTATAATTGTTACTAGGCCGCTTTCAGATAACAGTAATGCCAGTGTAATATACTGGGTTTATCATTCTTCGGATGATGCGGAATACATGATTCGAAAAATTGGTGATTCCCGACTACTTTACATGAGCATGAGATAGACGAGCTTGGAATTAGACAGGTCAGCTGGATATATATATATATATATACATATATTTGTGTGTGTGTGTATATATTTAAATCAAATTTCTAACGTGGCGGAAACAATGACGGATTGTACTAAACGACATAGCGATCACCCTCATTGTTAAAATTCCTGTTCTAAATTGGCCCTATTTCCTTCATAGGTGAATTTGATAATTCTCCAAACTACACACATACTTCAAATTTTTTAAAATATACTATCAGTTTTGCAGTGTTTGAATACTTACATATATATTTGCTAGCGATTTATATTTCATTAACATGAACCTTGTTAACCTATGTTAATTTAAGTCTTATAAAATATTCTAGAATACAGAAATTAATTTCAAGAAGTGTTTCATTATACTTTAATTATACATATGATATGTGGTCATTGGTACTGTAACCACAGGTTTAAAATATATAGGTATGAAAAGCAGGAGTTAGTGTTAAAGATGGACGATTCGAACAAATTCACAATTTTTTTTTGAAGTAGTAGTTAACAAATTAATTGTCAGTATTTTGTTCAACATTTTAAATTATGTTTTCTTTGTGTTTTTGCAAAATAACAAAGTCATCTGCTTGCCGGGGTTGTTTTTCACTAAAATTTCTTGTTGCGTTTTTCAAATCGTTCATGTTTTGAGCAACTTAGGCAAACTGTTCCTGTCATTCAGATTAACTATTGCGTCTATGCTTAAGATGGGATTAGCAAAATCTGTCATTTGCTATCTACTCATAGTACAATAAAGGGAAATCCGATATGAGTACCTGTCATTTTGCGCAAAATAAGTGATAGTGTCCGACAAACAATATAACAACATCCTACAAACAGCGGCGGTTCCTTAATAAGTGCATATGAGCACGTGAACTCCCAAATAAATACGCATTTAGGCATTAAAAAAACGAAAACATTTATTATCCTATTTTTCTATTTATGTATTTAACATTCAATGAAATAACTCACTCTCTAACATGTTTTTATCCCGCTTAT